>JBBBDQ010001729.1:457500-560000 GCA_037127315.1 Ascarosepion bandense
AGCTGGTGGTGGGTAAAGAAGGAAGAGATTCATACCCCCCCCCCCCAGTGGAAGTGATTGTAACAAACTTGACAGGAATTCAAACTTTGATCTCCTATTTCTCAATTCAAGCTGGTATTCATTACACCATTATGCCTTCGGATAAAAGCAAAAGTTCAATTCGAAATTTCCTGAAAGTTAACTGGATCGACAAACACCTGAAGAGCCGAAACAAAGTAATTACAAAGATGCAAATAATACAAATAAAAGAATAGTTGTTGCGAATTGAAGAATAATGGTCAGTGCTTTCTCCAAGAAATTTTATAAAAGTTTTTATATCTTATGGCATAAAATAAGTAAGATTAAATATTAGTTAAAAGATGTAAATAATTTTTTTGAGAATTAGCTGTTAAAGAACTTTCAAAATTAGTTGTTGCCGATTTTGTTTATTTTATTTTCTGATCAATCAGAAACGTTCTCATGCTCTCGTAAATTTTGAAGTTAAAGTCCATCTCTGGAGCCTCCTGTTTTCTTATACAAAGAGACTGGTCTGCAGATAAGAGCAGAATTTAATTAGATTTCAAGACAGAAGGCGGTTTCTAAGCAGAGGGGAGTAATTATTCATGCAAAGGGGATGGAGCCTGCTGGCCGCAAAAGAAGGTTTCAAAACCACGAACAGACCTCAAATGTTCATCCAGAAAATAGATTAAGGACCCTAAAGGATTTCTATTTGGGCTGTTTCCTGAGGAGATTTTATAAAGGAATTGAAACCTCCTAAACCAAAGTTTTTTTTTTGTTGTTTTTCTTTAATAATTTCACCCCAAGCAAGGCATTCCACTGCCACTATTGCGCTTGGGGCTACATAGGGGAAGGTAAATAGAAAGAGTGGTTAGATATAGGAAATGTCAGAAGGGGGGGATAGATAGTTTGGTGGGTGGGAAGAGTGTTTGAAAGAATGGAAGCGAGTTAGTGTGTTAGGAGGTGTCTATTGACCTTACATTTAAACTCCTGGAGATTGTAGCCGTCGGGGAAGCAGTCACGTGGAAGGAAATTCCAGAGTCGGGAAGTGTGAGAAAAGAAGCTGCTGGAGTAGGAATTACGATTACATCTTATGTGTTTCACTGTAAAAGGGCGGGACCTAGTTGCTAATCTAGTATCTTGTGTAAATTCGTACCTAGGGGGCACCAGTGATCTAAGTTCATCGGAGCAGAAGCTGTGAAAGTATTTATAGAAGAGACACAGGGAAGCCACGTCATGCCGGTGAGAGAGAGACTGCAGGTGGTCTGCTAAGTCGGTATCGATCACATTACAGACCCTCCGCTGTACCTTGTCGAGAAGCCCAAGGAGAGTAGCAGGGGCACCCGACCAGATATGGCAACAGTATTCAATGCACGGGTGGATGGTAGATTTATAAATGTGCAGGATAGATTCAGACGGAAAAAACCTCCGGGCCTTGCACAGAGAACAGACTTTCATAGCAGCGGATTTAACAATGGATTCGATATAGTCATTCCACTTGAGGTCCGCTGAAAGTGTGAGACCAAGGAGGTGTAGTGTTTTACTCTCTGGGAGGCAAGCCTGGTCCATGCTAATAGGAGGTAGAAAAAAAAAGTAATGAGTCCCCATGACATCAATCTTCCCAAAATCATCTAAGCTCCCTTTGTGCTGAAATATTCAATTTTGAATTACAATTGTGTAGAGGCACATTTTGTATTTTTGCCTTATTAAAAATTTGATTTATCTTCTCAAATTTCTTTTTTCGAAAAATTGTATTGTAATCTTTAAGTCAAGTATATTGCTAGAAATATTGCTAGAAATCTTAACAAGTTTTACAGTTTGAATAAGGCACATGAAAAGACACTTTTGTGCAAACACTTGTTTCTAAAATATTGTATTTGTTTCTTTAAAAAATACGTTGGAGTAGATAGATCTATCGCCCGGTTCACACTCCACCCATGTCTATTGAACAGGTGAAGAGGCTTATCCCTTGTTCCTTGTTTAGGATGTGGTTTCTGGATTTATCTTTTCCAATCTTTTCACTATTACATAGCCCCCTGCACATCAGTGGTGTTACCGCCTTGCTTGAGGTGATACGATTAAAAAAAAAAATGTTTCTCGTAATTTTATGTGTAGTGGTTGAGTCAGTGGCACGCAGAGATTTGATAGCAGCTGGGGAAGCGAGGATTGTGACTGGCGCCCCCTACCCCCACCCCAAACAAAATCACAACAGTATAATTTATTTTCTTTTGGATGTGGTATATTTAATGAGCAGCCCAAATTGACCAGTGTAAGTGGGGTCCATACCCACCACCAGACAGCGATGTTTTGGAGACATTTTTAAAACATGCTGGTGTCATTTGAACCCTATCTAAAATTTTTCTTTACAAATTTGGCCAAGTATAAACATTTTAAAACTAAAAACAAAATTAATAAAATATTAATAAATAATATACTCCATCAAAAGTGTTCCCTACCTCTCCAGAGAGTGCCGCTCTGGGCCACCACTTATCAGCCCTCTTTTTGCATGTCACTAGGTTGAGTTTTATTTGTGCCTTGTTCAATATTTGGGATAGGAGAGGCGACCTGCTCTCTTTTGACATTCTATCCCTACAAAAATTCTTTATTTTGTACCTTAAGTTTTTGAAAAAAAAAAAAATTTAAATAATTTTAAGTTACTTCTAAAAGTTGTCAACGTTTGGAATTTTTCATCTTGAGAGCATTACATTCTGATAACACACACGAGGTAGTTTGAACGTAAATGACATTAAAAAAAAATAGAAGAAATTATCAAACAAGACAAAACACTGGTTATAAAAAGAAAACTTCAAAAAATATTTAAAAAAATAAATCTTTTGATGTCATCTTCACAATAAATTGCTGAAAAGAACGACATTTTTTCATGATATGTTCTCAGCATATCTTCCAAAAGATGGGAAAAAAAAAAAAAAAAAAAAAAAAAAAAAATCGAAGGAAAAAAAATTAAAAATGAATACAATCAAAAGATTTTAACAGTAGTTCCACCCTTACTTTTGTTTTGTTAACTCCTCATTCTAGAAATTGTTTTCATTGGCTAAAATATTCAAGGTTTAATCTGATATGTGTTTGGGGATTATCCATCTAGAAGTTAAGAAATATTCAAAAAGCATTTTAAGACTTCTATTGTACACATTGTTCGGAATAGCAATTTCTCATATCAGAGCAATTCCTTTTTTGAAAGAAATTCGAAAGGAGCAGCAAACCAGAGAATAGGACACGGAATATTTCTGAACATTAAAACGGTCAAATTCTTCTATCAGTAATCCAAGAAGTATAAAGCGGCTGATGCTGTGACACCAACTGTCAGGTGATATCTTAGTAGGGACTCACATGTAATATGTCACAGAAACCACTTTGACAATTATCTGTCTCTTCAAAGAAGGTCAACTTAATAGAGTGAACATTCCAAGAACTAGATCCTGACAAAAAGGGTCACTGAGACCTAGAGATTTTGATAAATGGCTAATTTTTAAAAATTTTTTTTAAACAGAGTAGACAGGTCAGTGAATGCTGTTCTCTATAAGACAGTGGACCCCAAGAGCAAAGACACACAGAAGAATAATAGAGCACTCAGCAAAAGGAAGACACACCCGTTAGATGGTTTGCTATCCTAATCTACCTCATCTTTACAATGTTAATCTCTGACAGAAGGTTACAACCATATAAAATTTGCTTACTGCTACAATCAATCTCAGTTTTATCTTGTGGCTAACAATCTGTCCGAAGAGTTTTTTTTTAAGTCACCAGCACTTAACTGGAAGAAGTAACACCCTGAGAATGAACTTTGTGTCTGGTCTTCATGGCTGTCCTGAGTCGTTTTACCAGTTAAATATCAAGCATTCACTACACTGTCTTGCAAAAACTAATGCACAATTTAAGAAAATTTCCTTTGGTCAAAATTTGATTTTTTTTCCTTTCTTGTAATCTCGGCAAGATCTAAAAAAAAAAAAAAAAAAATTTCTGAAGTGGAACAACTGTTAAATTCCAAAAGAATTTTAATTTAAAAAGAAAAAAAAAATTTTTTTTTTGAATTGCTGTTGTCATTTTATATTATAAAAATATTAATCAGTAAAACTGTGAGAAAAGAACTCCTACATTTGATTCATCAAGTACGTAAATAAAATGTTTCTTTTCATTTCATATTGAGTTTTCAAACAACATCAACATTGAGGGATCATTTAAAACAAACAAAAGTTGATCCCTAATAATCTAATTACATTTAAAAAATTTTCTTTTTTTACAAGATATTAAACCATCAACAATTTTATTTACCTATAAACAACCAAATAAAAACAGGATCACTGAACTCTCATCTCAGAAACAATTCTAAAAAGATTTAACTACAAACTCTTGGCTGGTGGGATCTCTGGAACCTTCCATTGCCAAAGCATACAGAGTTTGTCTGATATTGTGAACGAAAGTCTTTGATTGACCAGCAATTTGGTTCTTTTTGAAGGAAGCTGAGTGTGTGGGAGCCCAGGGTCATTTCATGGGAAGCAGAGTGTGTATAAGGAGGATCAGAGTCTTTTTGCAAAACCCAGATTGTCTGTCGGGAGACAAGGTTTTTGTTTTTAAAAGAAAG
Source organism: Ascarosepion bandense (assembly GCA_037127315.1). Lineage (NCBI taxonomy): Eukaryota > Metazoa > Mollusca > Cephalopoda > Sepiida > Sepiidae > Ascarosepion > Ascarosepion bandense. Next base: position 462,098 of record JBBBDQ010001729.1, read on the forward strand.
TGGAGTATGAGGGAGGGGACTAAGTTCTTTTTGAGAGAAATAGAGTTTGTGAGGTGAAACCATTTTCTTTTTGCAGGACATGGTGTGTGTGTGTGTGTGTGGGAGAGGGAGTGGAGACTAGGTTCTTTTCACAGGAAGTGGAGATTATGCATCTGTTAAAGGGCGGGACTAGGTTCTTTGTGCAGGACACATTTATGTAATGGAATAGAGGACCAGGTTCTTTTGGAGGAGGGGGTGTGTGAGGAACCAGTTTTTTTTTTTTGCCACAGGATGTGGAGTTGTGGGAGGTGCAAAGAACCAGATACTAGTCACTTTCTTTAGAGATGGTGTGGGGTGAGGACAGTTGGGATTAAAGACTGGGTCACACATTTGACAAAGACCAGAGAACCCATCATCAGGAAAAAAAAAAAAAAAAGGTAAGGACATTAATATGAGAAAGGAAAAAGAGAAGAAAGAAAGAAAGAAAGAAAAAGAGAAGAGAAAGAGAAAGAAAAAGAAAGAAGAAAGAAAGAGAAAGAAAGAAAGAAGAAAGAAAGAGAAAGAAAAAGAAAGAGAAAGAGAAAGAAAGAAAGAGAAAGAAAGAAAGAAAGAAAGAAAGAGAAAGAGAAAGAAAGAAAGAAAGAGAAGAGAAAGAAAGAAAGAAAAAGAGAAGAGAAAGAAAGAAAGAAAAAGAGAAAGAGAAAGAAAGAAAGAAAGAGAAAGAAAGAGAAAGAGAAAGAAAGAAAGAAAGAAAGAAAGAGAAAGAAAGAAAGAAAGAAAGAAAGAAAGAAAGAAAGAAAGAAAGAAAGAAAGAAAGAGAAAGAAAGAAAGAAAGAAAGAAAGAAGAAAGAAAGAAAGAAAGAAAGAAAGAAAGAAAGAAAGAAAGAAAGAAAGAAAGAGAAAGAAAGAAAGAAGAGAAAGAAAGAAAGAAAGAAAGAAGAGAAAGAAAGAAAGAAAGAGAAGAAAGAAAGAAAGAAAGAAAGAAGAAAGAAAGAAAGAAAGAAAGAAAGAAGAAGAAAGAAAGAAAGAAAGAAAGAAGAAAGAGAAAGAAAGAAAGAAAGAAAGAAAGAAAGAAAGAAAGAAAGAAAGAAAGAGAAAGAAAGAAAGAAAGAAAAAGAAAGAGAAAGAAAGAAAGAAAGAAAAAGAAAGAAGAAAGAAAGAAAGAAAGAAAGAGAGAAAGAAAGAAAGAAAGAAAGAAAGAGAAAGAAAGAAAGAAAGAAAGAGAAGAAAGAAAGAAAGAAAGAAAGAGAAAGAAAGAAAGAAAGAAAGAAAGAAAGAGAAAGAAAGAAAGAAAGAAAGAAAGAAGAAAGAAAGAAAGAAAGAAAGAAGAAGAAAGAAAGAAAGAAAGAAAGAAAGAAGAAAGAAAGAGAAAGAAAGAGAAGAGAAAGAGAAAGAAAAAGAGAAGAGAAAGAGAAAGAAAAAGAAAGAAGAGAAAGAAAGAAAGAAAGAGAAAGAGAAAGAAAGAAAGGAAAAAGAGAAGAGAAAGAGAAAGGAAAAAGAGAAAAAAAAAGAGTTTAATCAAATTTATGATAACAAGCAAAGCTGCCTGCCACCTGAGAATGACTTCTCCAAACAAGCTCAGTTCTTTACCTTAGAATTATCCAACAACACCAAATATTTCACCGCATTTACAGGTCAGATTGACCCTCCCCCACACCACTTGCAGTACTTCAAGAAATATGATATTAACCAGAAATAAAATCTATGACAACAATGTCTCATTTAGGCATACAAACCACCGGTCATCTACGATACATTTTCTAGGACAAAATAAGGGAATCAGCCTATTATGACTGACATCATTAAAACTGATCCCCGATTTCATGTCCAACTATACAAAAAACGAGGTTGTAGATTTGACCTCATCACACAATATCACAGTATAAAGTGGGTGACTAATTTACAAGAAAAAAAAAATGAATCACATTTTACATCAAAAACAGTTAAAGTTTCATTCCAAACAAATGCAGTATTTCGCTGCTTATAATGCATTAGACGTGCCAAACCCAAAAGATTTTGAAGGAAGAAATTAGAAAAACGTTAATGTCCATGTAGTTCATAGCTCTCCCCACTATCCCCAATTTTAAACCCCTGAAAACCTGACTAATCATGAGAAATACATCACAGGCTGAGAAGAAAGATCAACTATTTAGAATGTCATAATTAGAAGAGCCGTTAACTGTCCCCAACCGAGGATGCAGGATGGTTTTGCAGGGGTATTTTATGGTTAAAAAAAAAAAATGTCTTGAGCAGCAAAACACAATACCTTAAATTATGCCATATTGCTTTTTTCTTGGAGTGAATGTGTGTGTGTGTGTGGGGGGGGGCATATCTCGAGAGATTAACAGTTAAAAAATGAAAAACTTCCCCTCCCCCTGATATTTTTGTCTGAAATAGACATAGTAATTCACATTAAACATTCTTATTCAGAATTTATCGGACATTTTAAAGACTTCAGGCAACAAAATTATTTCCACCTCAAATGCATTTGCCATATTAGGAGTAGCAATTTTTTTCATAAGGAAATCAAACGTTGAGAATTTTTAAAACACCTGCTGGTCAATGTGGTGACTTTCTGAAAGTGTATCTTTCAGGTGATTTCTGTATCATGTAGCAGACAGAATTGCCTTATATTATACCATCTGGAAAGAAGAACCAAAGTTGTTTTTCTCTCAACCATTTTGACAAGCAGGTGACAAGAGATGTGATGATAGGAAAAGGAAAAATAGTTGCATACCTTCTCCAAGAACACTTAAAGAGTGTGTAAAAGACTGACATTTTTTTTTTTTTTGTCTATATACAAGTGTCTTCTTTTCTGAAATTTATGTAAAAAATTGTCAAAACTTATGTTGAACTAGCATTATAGCCCGGCATTGCTCGGGTGTAATGAAAGCTTTAAAACTAATCCATGGTCCTGGAGCTGAGACTCCTTGGACGTTGACACAAAAGACTAAAAAGCAATAGTTGTTTCCAGTTAAAGCGAAACCGTAGACTGAAAGAAAAATGAATGGATGTAAGTCAAATTTTGATTTCCTGGTATCGATATCAAATAAGTTTTTTTCATCGTAAACTGAATTTTAAAGGCTAAATAAGTCCTCTGAGTAAATGGTATCATGGCTGAGACTAAGAACTACAATTATACCTACTTAGAGCCAAACCCGAAGCAAAAACTAAAATAAAAGGTAAAAAAATACAGACATACAGGCATATAAACAGACACACACAAACATCTTGCCTTTTCAGTTCAGCCATTTGAGTCTATAGGTAACAGACACACACAAAGTTCCATTTATAAATATGTTTAGATATATATAACATGGCTTCTCCAGATTCATACAATAAAGAGATATTCCTGTAAGACTTTTTTTTTTTTTGTATCACTTTACATTCTATTTTGCTGTTTAGATATATGTAATATACTTTTCTCTGTGGGACACGATATATTACTTCTATGTCTTTATGGTATAAAAGTCACTCGGAGAATAAATGTTTGTCATTCATTTTCCTTTCAACCATTTCATCTGTGAACTGTGGTGTTATTATATCATGGCTATAATAATGCCATAATGGGGGGGGGAAGGGAGAGAACACACCTTTTTTCTGTAGTCTTTACCCCCATTAGATGTGTAAATTTTCAGACAGAGCGCATCTCTAAAGGGACAAAATGAATAAAAAGCAACAGGAAAAAATATTCTTATAAACATCGCTCGACTGCCTGCAGGAGTTCTGCATAATCTTTCATCTTAACATCAACATTTTGACAATGAAACTTTACTTTCAGTAAGTTTGTAGCCTTTTTTCATTACACCATGATGTTTGTTAGAAAAGATTAAAAAAAAAAAACTTAAAAAAATGATTACAAAAATACTTTGGGGTTCACAAACAAAATGAAAAAAAAAAGTAAACACGCACACAAAACTCACAAAAGGCTCTCTTCCACTTTGGCAGGGGTCAAACTAACGGTCAGGCCAACACATACCTAGATAAACAACATATCAAAGCAGACTGATACCTTCAGACCATGAAAATCCCAACTATCAATCACACATATACACACCATAAGTGCGCGCACACACACACACTACAATTAACAAGAGCAGCAGCAAGGAAGAACCATTTGTTGAAAGTCACAGACTCAAACACAATCCCTCTAACATTCTGAAGATGAGATTTTAATCTCAAAATATTAATGTATAATAAATAGGTGATGTCCAACAACTTATTTACCTTCCTTTATTTTACTAAACGCATTCTGACAGCCTTCAAAACCTAACCATAGTCTTATAAACATGTTTAATTTTGAAAAGTGACATTTGCCCGGCAAGGGGGGGGGGGGGTAGAGTAAAAAAAGCTCATGATCTAAATCATTAAATGTGGCTTAATTTATTTGAATATGCTAAATGGTTAGTTTATCAAAACAATGTTAGTCACTGGTGATCTCAATGACATGATGACAATTCAACGGTTTGTTATTTTTAAGCAAATAAACTTTATATCCAAACTCATCTACCATATATATAAGAATTCAGGACTAAAGCTTTTTTTGTCCTTGCAAAAATTTCACCCAATTAAATTTTACAGCCTATCCACACATTTGGAGAGAAAAAAAAAAAAAAAAAAAAAAAAAAAGAGAAGTACAAAATATATTTTTCTTAAATAAAATTTTAATTCAAAACAATAGTAAGAGTTAGGTATATTTGTAAATAACTTTTTTGTCTAACAGTTTGTGTACAAAAAAATAAAAATAAAAATGATATATAAATTGTTACTTTACATAAAAAAGAAAAAGTGTGTTCCTATCCGGACGGGAACAGAATAAAAATTTTCAATTTCCTTTTTGGAAATTGAAAAGCAGACAGAGACAAGAGTGAACGACAGTAGAGAAGAAAAAAAAAAAACCAGTTGGAATATGGGTGAAACAGGGAAGACAATCTTGGCCAAGAATGTCAAAAGAACTGTTTTGTTAACGTGTTATCACATTAATTTGTAAAAATCTTATTAATCTGTTAATTCAGCCATTTTGATTAATACAAGTTACCTCCCTTCCATGCAGAGATGTATTAAAAGGTCTACATATAATTTTGATTTTTTTTATAAATAGAGCAGGCCTATAAATAAGTTTTTATTTTTTTTTTTATAGGTCAGGCTTATATATAATTTTGAAGAAGCATCAACAAATGCAGAAATGTTGAAATAAAATAAAAATATCTGAAAAATTAAAAAAAAAACAAAAAAAACCCGAATTTTTTTTGAAAATTGCTCAATCACCAAATGAAGTTAATATGAAAAAAATAATTGTCAAAAAACAATGACAACACAATGCTTAATCGAAATAAATCAATAAAAATTAAAATCAGGCAATATGGGATATTGAAAGATATTGCTTAGTAGTATTCTTATTGGAAAGCTCATTTTATAGTTGGTTTCTTTTTTGGTGGGATGAAATAGGTTGAAGTCACTGAGGGACCAATTTTCATTGCTTCAGATTGCCTCATTTTATGTCTGCTTAGACCAAAGTAAGCAGTTGTAATTTAATTTGCACTTTGAAGTAAAAAAAAATTCAAGTTAAATGATAGCTTTCCCCATTACAGAAAACCCACAATACAAAAAACACTATCAAATAAAACAATTTGGAAATAACATATTTCGATATAATAGATACAAACCAAAAAAGACAAGAGAAAAAAAAATAATTTAATGTTTAACTCAAATTTGAATGTAGAAAAATTAACATAGAAATTTGCAAAGATTGAATATCAATCAATTGTTCAATCAATGTCATTAAGTACAAGTTAGAAAATGTTAAAAAAAAAAAAAAAGCAAAAGAAATCATGAGTAAAGAGAAGATCAATAAAAATGGTAGAAAATATTTTCTAATTGTGAACAATTGCGTCACCTGATAAACATGAAATTGTTTTTTCTTCCATTTAATTCAATAGAATAAAGCAATGGATTGAGAGGGGTGGGGCAGCAAAACAGAAGAGGATCAGGTGGGTGTAACGAGTAGAAACATGGCAGCTGGCTAAGGATGCAGATGGGGAGCTGGCCAGAAGAGGTGGGCTAAGGATGCAGATGGGGAGCCTGGCCAGAAGAGGTGGGCTAAGGATGCAGATGGGGAGCCGGCCAGAAGAGGTGGGCTAAGGATGCAGATGGGGAGCCGGCCAGAAGAGGTGGGCTAAGGATGCAGATGGGGAGCCGGGCCAGAAGAGGTAAGGATGCAGATGGGGAGCCGGCCAGAAGAGGTGGGCTAAGGATGCAGATGGGGAGCCGGCCAGAAGAGGTGGGCTAAGGATGCAGATGGGGAGCCGGCCAGAAGAGGTGGGCTAAGGATGCAGATGGGGAGCCGGCCAGAAGAGGTGGGCTAAGGATGCAGATGGGGAGCCGGCCAGAAGAGGTGGGCTAAGGATGCAGATGGGGAGCCGGCCAGAAGAGGTGGGCTAAGGATGCAGATGGGGAGCCGGCCAGAAGAGGTGGGCTAAGGATGCAGATGGGGAGCCGGCCAGAAGAGGTGGGCTAAGGATGCAGATGGGGAGCCGGCCAGAAGAGGTGGGCTAAGGATGCAGATGGGGAGCCGGCCAGAAGAGGTGGGCTAAGGATGCAGATGGGGAGCCGGCCAGAAGAGGTGGGCTAAGGATGCAGATGGGGAGCTGGCCAGAGGATGGGAGTAAAGAAGGAGATGGGAGCTAGCTTGAGAAGTAGAGTATGAGGTAAAACGAGATGGCCAGAATGGGGTGGGGTGAGAAAAGAAACAACAGTTGCTACTTTTTTAACTGATTTTTAATTTTTGAATCAAACTGAGGTTAAAAACCAAATTCTATTTATTAGTCTTTGTTTTTGCCACAATCTTTTCTCGTGATAGTCTTCAACCTTCTTCTGAAGTTTCAAAACCAAAAAGGTGCAGCAATCAAGACAATATGGTAAAAATAAGACATGGAAAACTGTCAGAATTAATCAATGTATAACTGATTAGAAATTAAAATTTCTTAATTTATGTTGAGGTAAAATAAATTTTAACAAGGAATTACAAGATCTTCCCAATTCTCTATTTCCTTTGATTCAAAACTGCTCATTAAGAACAAAAAAGCAAACAACATTGAAAAATGTTTAATGATTGAAAAAACAAAAAACAAAAAAAAAACAGATGAATTTACTGAGCTTAACTTTGCCCAGTCTATGATCAAATAAGGAAGACTTTTGCTAGTTTCATAAATTAGGATCCATCAGAAAAGAAAAAGAAATAAAGTAGCATAAGTTAAAAAAAAGAAAAAAAAAAGAAAAAAAAAGAAAAAAAAAGAAAAAAAAAAGAAAAAAAAAGAAAAAAAAAAGAAAAAAAAAGAAAAAAAAAAGAAAAAAAAAGAAAAAAAAAAGAAAAAAAAAGAAAAAAAAGAAAAAAAAAGAAAAAAAAGAAAAAAAAAGAAAAAAAAAGAAAAAAAAGAAAAAAAAGAAAAAAAAGAAAAAAAAGAAAAAAAAAGAAAAAAAAAGAAAAAAAAAGAAAAAAAAGAAAAAAAAAGAAAAAAAAAGAAAAAAAAAGAAAAAAAAAAGAAAAAAAAAAGAAAAAAAAAAGAAAAAAAAAAGAAAAAAAAAAGAAAAAAAAAAGAAAAAAAAAAGAAAAAAAAAAGAAAAAAAAAAGAAAAAAAAAAGAAAAAAAAAAGAAAAAAAAAAGAAAAAAAAAGAAAAAAAAAAGAAAAAAAAAAGAAAAAAAAAAGAAAAAAAAAAGAAAAAAAAAAGAAAAAAAAAGAAAAAAAAAAGAAAAAAAAAGAAAAAAAAAAGAAAAAAAAAGAAAAAAAAAAAGAAAAAAAAAAAGAAAAAAAAAAGAGAAAAAAAAAAAGAGAAAAAAAAAAGAGAAAAAAAAAATCTCATGATTTTCTTTCAGGTTTGAACCCAGACCTGTGTTGTCAGTAGGGAAACAACTTCAGCCACAATATAAATTTTTTTTTTTTTTTAAATAAATTAAAAAGTATTTATTCTGTTAGACTAGAAAGTAGGGAAAGACAATTGCACCATTTCTCTCAAGTGGGGGGAGGATCTACCTGGAAAAGCAGTATTTAAAATCCTTCTTTGAGGTTCAAATACTACCTGAGACTGGAGATGGGAGAAGATCTCTCTCCTGACGAGCATTTGCCTTGTAATACTTGGATTTAGAATAATAATATTTAAAGAAAAAATAAAATAAAAGTGAACCATCAGATATAAAAAAAAAAATATGAATATTCAGAAACTTTGAGATGTATCAAATTTCTTTTTTTTTTAATTCAGAGCTTATTTCAGGTACACAAAAAGAAAGACTATGTCTACCATATATTCTTAAAAATTTGGTCGGCGGTGGGGGTAGTGCTCAGTATTAAGTGTAGAACTTATGTAGATGGGGGCATTGACAGAGAAATTCATATTGTATAGATGGTAACTGAAAGAAAAAAAAATCTGGCAAATACTGTTCCCACCCCACCACACCGACCATAAGATTTCAGCAGTACACATGGCCTAATGATTACTTAAGGTGCAAAACTGCCAGTCACAACATAGTGTTGATATGTCTATTCAAAATTTATATTTCTTAAAGATTAGGTCTGTGTTTTCACAAATGTTATAATAGCAGATCTGAGTATTTTAATACTTAGATCTGCTATTGTAAAATTTTGAGGCATTATTTTAAACTAGGCCTCAAAGCCATTAAGGCAGATTAAATAAAGGGCAAGAACACATGGCCTTATGATCACTTAAGGTGTGAAACTACCAGTGTCAATTTCTGAGTCTGTACAGTACATATATATGTGTGTGTGTGTGTCTGGGGCGGGGGGAAAGAACCCCTATTTCTGTTTTTAATATATATATATATATATATATATATATATATATATATATGAAATGATTTGTTTGAACATTATTTTTGATTGATACTCGTATTTAAGTAGATACAGTGAGACCCAGATATAAGAGAGATTTTCTCTGGTCCCAAATATAAAATAGACCAAACCTGGATATAAGATAACTTTTATCCCGTCCCGACAACTCTCTTATATCAGGGTTACACTGTATTCTGTTTATAATCAAATAGTATTACATATTTATTTCTACTGGCCTGATTATTTACGATAAATTTTTGTTACGAAATGGCACAATTTTTATAAAAAATTTATCGTAAATAATCAGGCTGGTAGAAATAAATATATAATACCGTTTGATTAAAAACAGAATATCTACTTAAATACGAGTATCGATCAAAAATAACGTTCGAACAAATTTCAAACTGTCGGTTGTTTAAAGACCATTTCGTTAATTTCTGTAATATACAGGGTGTCCATAAAGTCCGTGTGCACTTAAAAAAAATAATTTGTGTATTTGTGATAGAAATAATCTGTAAATAATGTTGTAAAGTTTAATGTACTTAGTTTTAAGTATAGTTATTGAATAATTCTTTACCACAAAATTTGCAACAATTTTTTAGATAAATAAACAAATATGAATTGCAAAATCGTATTACCCTTTGTATTGCTAATGATGGGGGACATGTGGAAACTTAAACAAAATTTCAATAAAACCTTAAAAATATAGATTTACTTCTTTCTAATCCATTTTTACAGATTATTTCTATCGCAAATACAAATAAAGTTATCAATTTCTTAAAGTGCACATGAACTTTATAGACATCTTGTGTGTATATATATATATATATATATATATATATATAAAGCGGTTAATACTGATGGAGCATTCCACAGATATTTACTTTTAAAAAGTGCTCAATATGAAAGTATAGCGTAGATATGGTAAAAAACATTTATCATAAACATTGTTCTTTCAATGTCAAAACAAAATGTACAATTTTGTAGTAGTTTGCACATGTTCAAAAGTAATAATAATACAGATTGCCCTGTTTTTATATTGAGCACTGTTGAAAATTAATGTTTTGAATGCAGCAATTATTTTCTTCATTCCTTATTCATTTGAATATAGATAAAGAGAGAGAAGTAAAAAGAGTTAAAGAGAGAGATAGAAAGAGACAGGGATATATATATATATATATATATAATAAATTATACTTTAGAACATGTACAAACTGCAATCTACTACGAGAGACATTGTTCTTTCAATGTCAAAACAAAATGTACAATTTTGTAGTAGTTTTTCACGTGTTCTCATGTAATAATAAATATTCATTGGTCTATTTTTATATTGAGTTCTGCTTTAAATTAATGTTTTGAATGTTGCAATTTTATTCATTATGATATATGTACATAAAAAAAAAAAAACACCCTATTTAGGCGTGTCTTGTTAATAGCAGATCTAAATATTGAGATTCTTAAAATTGAGAAATTATTTTAAACTAGGCCTGAGAACTTCTGAAGGTACATACAGGAATTAAAACTATCCAAGTGTAGTACCTCAAACTGGTTTAACATGTACCCTCCTGGTATCAGCTTGAACCGACACATCCTCTCCATCTATTTCTTAAGTATAATTTTAGAAAATGAAAATATCACTGAAATATGTTGGAAAATATTCACATTTTCATTGAAAATTAAAAAAAATATGAACTTAAATTGTTGCCAATATATGGGAAAGAAGAAGTTCATTTAAGCTGATGATAGGTGGACAGGATTTTAAGCGTGGTGACTTGTGCTTTAAAATAAACCCTATCAATTATTGTATTTAAAATGTAAGTTAAAAGAGAAAATGAGAATTAGTTGTCGAGCTCATTGAAAAATAATGTGTCAGAAACATGGAGAGAGAGGAGCTTAAAAATATGAAAACATTTTGATACATCTCAATCCAATTTCAAAGAAAAACATTAGAAAAAGGATTAAAATCTAAATCATCTGAAGAACATGCACAAAAACCAAGTATAAAAATCAAACTTAACCTGAATCTGATTTGTAACCCTTTATCTTGAGTAGCCTGTTGGCATTGTATAGGGTTGACATTGGGAAAAAAAAGTACAAAAAAGTACAAAAAAAAAGTACAAAAAAAAAAAAGTACAAAAAAAAAAAAAGTACAAAAAAAAAAAAGTACAAAAAAAAAAAGTACAAAAAAAAAAAGTACAAAAAAAAAAAAGTACAAAAAAAAAAAAGTACAAAAAAAAAAGTACAAAAAAAAAAGTACAAAAAAAAAAGTACAAAAAAAAAAAGTACAAAAAAAAAAAGTACAAAAAAAAAAAGTACAAAAAAAAAAAAGTACAAAAAAAAAAAGTACAAAAAAAAAAGTACAAAAAAAAAAAGTACAAAAAAAAAAAGTACAAAAAAAAAAAAGTACAAAAAAAAAAAAGTACAAAAAAAAAAGTACAAAAAAAGTAAAGAGAAAGAAAGAAAAAAACAAAATTCATTGACAGCAGGCATGAATGCATTAATACAGTACTTCCATTATGGGAAATGGAACCACCATGGTAGCTTATTTCTTTAACTAGAACAATTAACTCTTTATTCAAAACCACAGTTCTTAAAATAAAAACATTAATTTCAAAGTATCAGAGTGTTAGTATTATTTCAGAGCTGATTAAATTAAAAAACAAAAATTCTGTTGAAATTCAAAAACAGTCTAAAATAAGAAAAAAAATATAAAGTGTGCAAAAAGTTTCCAGCAAGCAACACCGGGAATTTATGCACACACCAGAAACATTGAGAGAAAAGGAATACTTCAAATATTAAACAGTTTTGTATTTTTTGGCAACAAAATGTTTGCTTCAGCACCATGACTAAATAAAAAATAAAAAAAAACATTTAAAGGATGGAAAAAGCAACATAGATTATGAAAATTATCAACTAATTCTTAATTAAATTTTATTAACAATAACCTCAAAGTGAAATCTAAAGGAAAAACAAAACATTTTTTCCTTGAAAAGATAAAACGGGAGATAAGTTTCATAACTGAATACATTTTAAGTTTACTTTTTGTTAATTTTTAATACTAAATGGTAATTACAGAATTTTGTTCTTTTTCAAAGAAGCATCTTGATATTGAAAAGAAGCAATTTTTGTTTGAGACATGTGCATGACTTCTACAATATGTATACTAATCTACTTTTATCTGGTTTAAGTTGAAGTTTAATGCTCATGGCTTTAATTCATTTTTTTAAAATATATTAACTGTTATTTTCCACTTCATGAATAAAACAGTATCTCAGAATGAAATGATTCAGATGAGCTTTTTAAAGTCTAAGATTTTATCGGAAAAGTCTGGAATTCTCAGGTAGGAATGAAAAGAAACAAAAAATCTTGAAATTATTTACTTATGGAAAAAAAATATCAAAAACATGCTTCATGAAAAAAGGAAATTTATATCTTAAGAAAAATAACTATTTTATCAATTATTGATAAATTAAGAAATATTTTTTTTAAAAATTGTATAAAGTTTGTTTTTGTAAAAATTGGTAATGGCCTATTTTTAGTTTCAAAAAATAATTTACAAAGTAAAAATATGAGAAAACTAATTTGATTTGAATTTTAAAAATAGTTTCCTCAAATTCTGTGCACTATCTTTTTTAAATTTGTATTTTGAAATAGGTAAGCATATTTGCTTTATTAATATCAGGAATTATTTTTATCAAAACTCAGTGAAACTAGCCATTCATTTATGGGGGAATTTAGTAAAACAGGTTTATATATATATATATATATATAAATATGTGTGTGTGTGTGTTCAGTTGTGATAATGTTCAGCACCATGGATTTTGTTTTTTCAGTGGTTTTACTGATAAAATGTGTTTTGGCAAGCAGTGTTTTTTTTTTTTTATTATTGTGCTTTATACTAGGGTAGAGATTTGAAAAGTACAAAGTTTATCACTTTAACTAGGCAGGTTCATGAGAACCTCAAAATTTTGTGAGGACACAGTTGTGATGTTCTCACAAAACTTTGAAGTCAGCATGAACCTGCTCAGTTAAAGTGAGATTCTTTGTGCTTATATATATATATATATATATATATATATATATATTTGTTTTTGAATCCAAAAAGGATGAGCAAATAGGATCGGGTTTTGGGATTTTACCTATTAATATTAATTTTATTAATATTAAAATTGATCAAAGTGGAGGGCTTGATGTAAATAGTATTTATTTACAAAGCTAAGTATATAAAGGCAAAAAATTCCGAAATTTAATTTCGTTGAATGGCCATTTCAGCAAGGAAATTCTCACTTCATCAACAACAATCGCAAACAAAACTTTATTAATTCAATTATGTTAAAATTTTCTATACCAGAAGCCCAAAAACATATCCATACATAGGAAGTAAAAAAAAAAAAAGAGGGGGGGGGAGGCTTAAGAAAAAAAAATTATTTAAATTTGTCAGTATGTTTTCAGGTTTCTTCCGGTATAAAAATTTTGTAGCATATTTGCATTAATAAATTTTTGTTTTCGACCGTTGTCAGAATTTTCTTGCTGAAATGGCATTAACAACAAATTAAATTTTTGAATTTTTTGACTTATACATATATAGAGTGAAAAGTGTGTGAGGCTGTAAATGTAATTTATTGTTATTATACATGTTATGATACTTTAAGTGTCCATAATGGTGACGCGACACATGTTTCGAGTCTAAGGTTGACTCTCTTCAGGCGAATAAACTTGTGGCTTTACGTATCAAGTTCATTTTGTTTCTGAGGGACAAGTTGTTGTTTATTTTTTTTCCCTACCTACTTACATATTTATAAACAACAACTTGACTCTCAGAAACAAAAGGAACTTGATACGTAAAGCCACAAGTTTATTTGTCTGAAGAAAGTCAACCTTAGACTCGAAATATGTGTAGTGTCACAAATACCATTATGGACACTTAAAGTATCATAACATGTACAATAAAAATAACAAATATACATTTTAAACAAAACGTTCACGGCCTCTCACACTATTTATTCTATACCAATTTCTCTTGTTGGAACAACTATTTCTTTATATATATATATATTGTATCGAGGCAGCAGATAATTTTCTAAATATATACTGTTAAATATAAGAGACAACAAATGTCTTATGTTTAATCATGAGCCGTTCTAAACGTCGTATTTTGGCTTTAATTTCAGGTGAAAATAAAGACAAAAATTCTCCAACATTTGGATAAATTTTATTAAGTTGGTTCTAAGCTTTTGGCTCACATGAGAGATTACAAGAATGTTAACATAAAAACAGCCACCATCAAAGACGATTTTATCTTGTGTTGAAATAAAACTTTGATAAGCAACAATAACAGTTACCAAAAATAGCAAACACAGTTTGTAAATTTGTAATGCGGTTCTATGACGTCACACCACATGAGAGCTGGAAATGATAACAGAACCATATATTTAAATGCAATGTAATGTGTTATGATCAGATTTAAACATGATTTTATTAAATCCAAACAACTGACACTTAATAAAATCACGTTTAAATCTGGTCATAACACATTACATTGCATTTAAATACGTGGTTCTGTTAACATTTAACGCGGTGTGACGTCATAGAACCGCATTAAAAATTTATGAACTGTGTCTGCTATTTTTGGTAACTTATCATTGCTTAGCAAAGTTTTATGTCAACACAAGATAAAAAATCATCTTTGATGGTGGATGTTTTTATGTTAACGTCCCTGTAACCTCTCTGAAGATGGCTCAAGTGAGGCGAAAGCTTAGAACCAACTTAATAAAAAAATATCCAAATGTTGGAATTTTTGACTTTATTTTCACCTGAAATTAAAGCCAAAATATGATGTTTAGAACAGCTCATGATTAAACATAAGATATTCATTGCCTCATATTTAAAAGTATATGTTTAGAAGATATATATATATATATATATATATACACACACACGATTGGTTACCTAGGAATACTTTTTAAATCTCAACTTAACTGACAAACTAAGATAACCAATAATTTAGGAAAGCTGTGTTATGCTTTTAAAAAAAAAAAAAAAAAAAAAAAAAAGGAAAGAGTAACATTTAAAATCCTGCCTTTTATTGAGTTTTAATCTAGACTTCTGACATCACATTATTTTGGAGAGGGGATGGAGGGGACTGTTTCACCCACAAGGTAAGTCTTGATGCTTAAGAATTTTATTACGCTTATTTTTATAAATATATTGCCCATCAAATTTTCAATACAGCTTGTGCCAAGAAGCTTGAGCAAGTCTATCAGACATGCCTGAAGCAATCAGAGGAAGAGACCAAAATACAGATAGACTGTTTAGTAATAATATTGGTAACGTTAAAACTACTACTGGGTTGTCATAAATTTCTTCATTTTTTTTTTCTTTTTCAAAAGCCCAGTGTTATTTGACTTAACAGGCAAAACATATGTTGTAGCTTTTTCATTTTTCTACATCTTTTGTTTTGGGCTTTTGAAATCTGATTAAATTTTAACGCTTTTCTGACAGGTGACAACAGGATGATAAGGACACAAAAATGAGCCTTCGATACTTGCTTCCTTTTCAATTGACATGACAATTCTTACAGTATTTACATTATTTGGACTATTGTCCTTATCTGTGTTGCCATTTGTATGACGTTTCGGCTGTTGTACGCTCAGGCTTTCTTCAGGTGCTAGGGATTTCGAAACAAGCCCTTTATTACAAATCACTGGGGTATATGAACTCCATTCCTTGCATAATAAAGGGTTCGGTTCAAAATTCCTAGCACCTGAAGAAGGCTGGAGCATACAAATGGCAACAAAGATGAGGACAATAGTCTGAATAATGTAAATACTACTTCATCTCGGAAATATAGACAAATGACAATTCTTTTCCCACCTCACATTGTTAATTTCACTAAAAATGCACTTCAAGAGACATTTTAGGAACTTCTACAATGCCTAACATTTTAGGAACTTCTACAATGCCTAACATTTTAGGAACTTCTACAATGCCTAACATTTTAGGAACTTCTAACAATTCCTAACAATTTTAGGAACTTCCTAACAATGCCAACTTTTAGGAACTTCTACAATGCCTAACATTTTAGGAACTTCTACAATGCCTAACATTTTAGGAACTTCTACAATGCCTAACATTTTAGGAACTTCTACAATGCCTAACATTTTAGGAACTTCTACAATGCCTAACATTTTAGGAACTAACAATTCCTAACAATTTTAGGCCTCAATGAATAACATTTTAGGAACTTCTACAATGCCTAACATTTTAGGAACTTCTACAATGCCTAACATTTTAGGAACTTCTACAATGCCTAACATTCTGATTTAATGCCTTCTGATTATAACATTTACAGTGACTTTTCAACAGTATGTGAATTGTTTTGTTCAACAACTTGGAAATGAAGACATGGCTCGAATTCTACAAGATATGGTGATTTGTATTGTCTAGACATTAACAAGCAAGTGGAAAATTGTCAATAAGTCAGAGACAATGAAAGGAGAATATATTGTTAGGTGATTTGTTAAAATTGTTTGTGAATAATATAATTGAATTAAAATAAATGGAAACAGATGAACAAATTTATCTAAAAACATTCTTATTTACACTGGACTGTTGTCTTCATCTTAATTGTCATATTCTCAATGTTTTGGTTGATACAAGCTCTAACCTTCTTCATATCACTGGAATTCTAAACCAAACCTTTTATTTGGATAACTGGAGTAGATTGATCTTGTTCCATCAGTCATGCCACTTCCAGATGTTTTATTTATCTCTATTTAACTCAACTCTAAGTTTTTGTTCACATTCAATACCTGGTGTTGGTGAACAAACAACCAAAAAAAAAAAAAAACTGAAAGAGTTAAATGGAGATAACTAAAACATCTGGAAGTGGCAAGACTCTTGGAATGAGAACAATCTACCCCAGTGATCAAAATAAAGGATCTGGCTCAAAATTCCAGTCATATGAAGAAGGTTGGAGCATACAACAACCAAAATATTGTGAATGTGACAAAGATGAAGATAACAGTCCAAAAAAATGTAAAAACCTCATCTCAGAAATATAAACAAACCCTCTCTCCATATATCTTTTTTTTTCTACAAATTTTAACTGTTGTAACTGAAACTTTGAATTTTATCTCTTTACAGATCCTTGACGATAGAGTGCCAAGTTATCAAAATAGATCATTTGACACTGGCTTCTCTTTGCTTTGCATCAAAGCTACCGAAGTTGCTGGAGACATTTGTGCTGTGTATAGAGAAGATGCCATTACAGAAAGAACTGCAGAGAAATGATTTTTTATGATCCACTAAGTGGAACTTTGAATCCATAGATTCTCCGCGCTCCAGCCGACCTGTTGAAAATATGACCCGAATTCTTTGAGTCAAGACCTGGTAATTTCAGTCATCAAGATATTGACAATGGAATGTCATGTTGGCAAGAAGTCAGTCAGTCAGTTAAGTGCCATATGTGATACACGCTTGGGCAATCATATCTCGAAAGAGACATGACTGACTGGGCAGAAGATTATCCCACAGTAGGTTGCCAACCAAGGCTATAGAACCCAATCTGTCCTGTTATTTAACCCATAACTGGAAGGAAGAGATGGATTAATACCTTTCCCAAGGGTATTTGCGCATAAGTGAATACAATGGATTCAACTGGAATTTGAACTCAGCTCCCCGGTTTCTTGTTCCGAGCCGATATCCACTGTACCACAATGCACATCCTGGCAAGAAGTAGGGAGCAATAAGTTATTGACTGTTTTGTTAAAATTGTTGGTGAATAATTAGATTAAAAAAAAAAAAAAAAAAAAAAAATGAACAAATTTATCAGACAACATAATTTCAGTAAATTAGATATTTCTAATATAGTAGAGGAACTTTTTTAATTTAAAAGTTTGAGAGCTATCATTTTTTTTTTTCTTATTCACTGAATTGGACTTGTTTTATTTAGTTTCTCATATATCCACAAAGCCATATTGACTGCTGGAGGGGAGTGAAAATTTTGAAAATTATTTACAAGTCCTGCTAATTAACCCATAGCTGGGAGGAAGAGGTGGATTCATGCCTTTCTCAAGGGTATTTGCGCATAAGTGCAACAACTTGAATAGAATTACAACACTTGGTATTTCCAAGTGGTCACCCATGTAGGTACTGACCAGGCTCAACATTGCTTAACTACAGTGACTGTATGGGAACTATTGTTTTAACATAACATGGATGTAAACCTCTCCACCCTTTTTCAATAAAGTTCTCAGCGGCTAACTCATGAGATTAAAAGGCAAGCATGAAAAATTTTAGATAAGAGAATGAAAGTATCTTTTAAAATCTAATGAAAAATTTGATAAATTTAATAAAGTGCTTGAAAAGAAAATTGGGGAGGTTGTTTTGAATTGAAACAATTATTTAAGTTGATATTTAAATTAAAGATAATTCCCACCTGAATTTCAGAAATGAAGAGTTATTGTGTCCTTGACATTTTTCTTTGAATATTATACTAACATATATATATATATATATATATATATATATATAACAAAAATGTTCAAAATATATATTCCCAACTCAAAGTTTTACAGATAGTAGCCACTTGTTTGTTTTTTGTTGGGGGAGGGATAAATCAATTTAACAATCGAACCCACAAAATAAGGAAGGTTGAGATGAGGTGAGAAAGTTTGTAGCATCAAATTTTTTTTAATAAATATTTACTACCTTAGCTTCATATAGCACAAAACCAAGTGAGAGGGAAAGGGTGAGAAAGATTGTGTAGCACCAATTCTTTGTAGTATTTGCAAAACAACTTCATATTATCCCTCTCTGAAGTGTGTTGTTGTTGAGCTCCCAGGTATCAGTATGGGAGGGAGGGTGACAAGATCATAAAAATGTTGAAAACTAGTGTACTAAAAACAATAAAACATTTTTTTTAATGCAGAATTATCTATTAAATCGGAATTAATTTTTTTAACAAATTTTATTCAAATTTAGATTTTCCGAAGCATTTGTCTTTTTTTTTATGATTTCTTCAAGTTGAATTTTTGGCATGTGCAAAAGCAGTTATTAAACTCAGTTGAAAACCTGACAATAACTAGAATTTTTTTTAATTTTAGAACTTAATTGAAAAACTAACGTAATTTTTTAAAAATTAAAATGCAAAAATTTGTAAAACTTTAAATAAATTTTAATCTATCATGCAATGTACTAAATTTTAAAGAGTAATTGTTCTCAGGTTTATCCAATATAATTTTTGCAAATTTAATGATTGAATTAAATATGATATTCTTAAATATTAAATTTAAATTAGATTCAACACATTTTATGAAAAAATTCAAATTATTTTTATAAATATAACTTATCAGTTTTATGAAAGAAAGAAAAAAAAATAAACAAAAAACTGAAATTTTCTTTTTAAATTAAATTCAAGATCCAAAAAGCCTTAAAGATCTTTGTTTTTAAGCCCATTAATCTGATATTTAAAAAAAAAAAAATTTTTATGAAATTCTGGGACGATGAATTTTA
This sequence comes from Ascarosepion bandense, assembly GCA_037127315.1. Taxonomy (NCBI): domain Eukaryota; kingdom Metazoa; phylum Mollusca; class Cephalopoda; order Sepiida; family Sepiidae; genus Ascarosepion; species Ascarosepion bandense. Next base: position 481,435 of record JBBBDQ010001729.1, read on the forward strand.
TCTAGCTTCAAGTTTCACAAAAATTTTTGCTAACAAACATTAAAAAACAAAAGCATCAAGAATATGTCAACTGAACATTTTAAGAAAAATACAGTTCTTGAAAAAGAAAAAACATCAAATTTTATTATATATATATTCAAGAGAGAGAAAAAAAAATCAATTCTTAAATAAAAAATTTCATTGTATTTCATGAAGCATGTCATTTTAAGATTTAGTTTTAACAAAGAAATTATGAGAGGTTACACTAATAAGCACCCGGCAACAGCATAACATTTTAAGAAACTTATTAAATATCAGATTAAAAAAAGAAAAAAGTTCAACCTAATAGGAAGAAAAAAAATCTTCAAGATAAGTTTTTTCTAGAAGAATTACTAACTAGGAAATCTGACCATATTAAAAGGTTATGTTAGTAAAAAGAAAACTTAATTGTTACTATTAACTTTTTATTTTACAAATTTATTAGTAATAACACCAACAGTAAAGTACTTATTTGTAAAAGGTTTTGTCAAAATTCTATCAGGTGCCAAATGATGTCTCTGGCCAAATCTTTGTATATAAACTTGCCATCTTTTAAGCAAACGAATATAATTAGAACGTGATAGAGTGAATCAGTTGAATCTAAATGGATCAAAGGCAAAATAGCCAAAAATGACATTGTGAATTTGACAAGAATCATTACAATAATAGACCATCTTCTGGCAATTGAATCATTTTCTTGTAGGTTTTGCAGCTTATGGGTGAACCATTCTTCAGAACAAGATAATTAATAGGAAGCATTTTTGGAGAGTGAAAAAAGCTGAAAAAGGCAACAAATCAAAGACTGAAGTCAGATTAGTATGGATTTTAAGCCAGATTAAAAAATTAAATGTCAGGGAATTCTCTGGGGGTATAAATTGCAATCATCTGTGTGTGTGTGCTATGAAGTAAGGGGGTCCACTTGTTACATTAATTATCTGTTTTCATTGCCATTTTTTTTCTTTTGCACAGAGAAGCTGAAGAAGGATTGATTGAAAATTTGTATGTAAAATAGTAAAAATAGAAACAGATGCTCAAACAGAGTTGAGTAGACAAAATGGTGTTAGAAAAATATAAAATATCATTTTTGGGGAGGATAAAAAGAGAAAAAACAGGAAGAAAGAGAAAAAACAGGAAGAAAGAGAAAAAACAGGAAGAAAGAGAAAAAACAGGAAGAAAGAGAAAAAACAGGAAGAAAGAGAAAAAACAGGAAGAAAGAGAAAAAACAGGAAGAAAGAGAAAAAACAGGAAGAAAGAGAAAAAACAGGAAGAAAGAGAAAAAACAGGAAGAAAGAGAAAAAACAGGAAGAAAGAGAAAAAACAGGAAGAAAGAGAAAAAACAGGAAGAAAGAGAAAAAACAGGAAGAAAGAGAAAAAACAGGAAGAAAGAGAAAAAACAGGAAAGAAAGAAAAAGAAAAAACAAGAAAGAAGAAAGAAGAAAAAACAGGAAAAAAAAGAAAGAGAAAAAACAGGAAGAAAGAGAAAAAACAGGAAGAAAGAGAAAAAACAGGAAGAAAGAGAAAAAACAGGAAGAAAGAGAAAAAACAGGAAGAAAGAGAAAAACAGGAAGAAAGAGAAAAAACAGGAAGAAAGAGAAAAAACAGGAAGAAAGAGAAAAAACAGGAAGAAAGAGAAAAAACAGGAAGAAAGAGAAAAAACAGGAAGAAAGAGAAAAAACAGGAAGAAAGAGAAAAAACAAGAAAGAAGAGAAGAAAGAGAAAGAAAGAAAGAAAAAAGAAGAAAAAAGAAAGAAAGAAAGAAAAAAAGAAAGAAAGAAAGAAAAAAAGAAAAAAAGAAAGAAAGAAAAAAAGAAAAAAAGAAAAAAAGAAAAAAAGAAAGAAAGAAAGAAAAAAAGGAAGAAAGAAAGAAAAAAAAGGAAGAAAGAGAAAAAAGGAAGAAAGAAGAAAAAAAGGAAGAAAGAGAAAAAAAAGGAAGAGAGAGAAATTTTTTTTTATTTTTTGATCCTTTCACATTCTCATGTGAATTTCTGTCTGTCTGCTGTTAGCCTTTTATCAATTAACTTACATATATTTTGATCACCACTCATCAAATTGTTTAAATCTGATCAAAGGTTATTCAAATTTTTTTTTGCTATTTAATTTTCATTTTGGTTTCTGTCAAGTCACAGTATATAAAAACCCACAAAGTGTATAAATGATTGGTCAGTAATTTTTTGAGCAGTTATTTAAGCCAAAACCTATAAACAAAAGGATTATCAAAACTGAACTGGAGTCTGAGTTTTGGCTACAGACAAAATTGTTTTTAAAATATGGCAAATTAGAATGAAAGAATTTTTCTCACTGCATTCAATATGCAAAAGTGAAGCTTTGCCCTAAAGTCAATATTTAGTCTTTGGTGAATATAAGACAAGTTCAAGTACAAAAGAAAAACAAGAGGAAAAATTAAAACCTCTTTTTCATTATTATTTTTATACAATTTGTCATATTGTGCCTTACAATTTGCGGAATATATTTAGCTTATATTTACAATCAAGATCAGGTTAGATTACAAGAAGCAAAAAAAAAAGAAGAGTTAATGAACCCTTTTATCAATTTGCTTTTCTTATTCTTCACTCTATAAGAAAAAAATGATGTACATTTACAGAAGACCAGAATAAAATTTGGGATTTTCAGAGATTAGTGGAATATTTTAGTGCTTTTTTAAGTCTTCAGTGAAGAATTTTGATATTTTATCTCAAAGTGACATTGGGAATATAAGTCCTTCCTCTCTGAAATAAGTCAACTAGATATGTTAAAAAGGAGTTTAATATTTTACAAAGTTATTCAAAGTGAAAGGAATGGTATAAAAATCCCAATCATTCAGGCTATACAAAAGTTTGTTGAAAGTTAAAGGGATGAGCCTCCACAGCTTCTACATAAAAAAGGGGACCGATAAAAGGAACAAAATTAGTAAAACCAGAAAATACGTAAAAGGAAATGGAAAATCTCAAAGACTAAGCTGAAAGTATGATAATGTTAGGAAATTTTAAGGATTATTATTAATTATTAGCAATAACAATAAAAGCAATTCCAATAATATTAAGACAAAGTCTGATATTAAAAAATAGATTAAAATACGTCAAGTACAATTAAAATGCTAAATATTATTAACGAAAATTATACTAAGCATTATTATACTACAAAATACTAACAGACATAATACTATGGTAGTTAATAATCAGTTAAGTGCGATACGTGATACACGCTTTGGGCGATCATGTCTCAAAAGAGACATGACTGACTGGGCAGAAGATTATCCCGCAGTTGGTTGCCATTGCTTTCTGCAGTAGACTGGTTGCCGACCAAGGCTATAGAACCCAATTTGTCCTATTATTTAACCCATAACTGGAGGGAAGAGATGGATTAATACCTTTCCCAAGGGTATTTGTGCGTAAGTGAATGCAAGGAATTCAACTGGAATTTGAACTCAGCTTTCCGATTTCTCGTTCCGAGTCGATATCCACTGCACCACAACGCACATCCTAATTAATAATAGAAAATGTTAAAACATTAAGTTCTGCGAGAACTTCCAAAAGAGAACACAAGGACTCAAAAAATTTAACAGGAATTGGTAAAGGTGAGTAATTCTACGGAAAGAAAATATATTAAATGATAAGTAATTGCAGACCGATTTACAAGAGATTAAAAATAAGTACAGTGAGTAAGCAAAACTATTTTAAATAAATCTATAAATAAGAATTTTGAAATGATGTCTTGAATTTAAAAACATAAATTGTGATGTCATTAGGTCTTTGGAGAAAAATACTTAATCAGAGAAAGAAGTGATTCATGGTTTACATGAAAGTTGGTATAATTAACTTTCATCAAAATAGCGGGTGGAGAGAAGCACAAAAATATATGACGACGAAAACATCAATTACTAAACTTTAAAGTCTTTAAGCCCAAATAATAATGGGAAAAAAAAGAAAAAAAAAAGATCATCCTCCAAAATAATGATTACTCCCTTACATTTACATGAAAGCAGAAACAGTGGAAATAGATTCCTGCAACCACTTTGCCCAGTGATGGTAATGAATCTAATCAGTGTTTGGTAATCATCTGTTGAGGCAATTATCAAAGACAACCGTATATAAAGAAGAAGAGATGAGGCAACTTAACCAAAATATTTTAAACCTTTAACTTTTTGTATTGTCTGAATGATAAAGAGAGAAAAGTAAGTTATTTGCAAATTCAAGAAATTTGTTTAAAGAAAACAAAAAAGTTAGAACATGCATGCATGTATAACAATATAATTTTATATTAGCAAATATATGTATTTGGCCTGTTTCATTATTTATGTGTGTGAGTGTGTGTTTATAGAGTACATTTTATATATATTTATAATTGTGCATATATACACACAAAGATTTGCTATTGCAAAAAAATGTATCTCTCTCTCTCTCTATATATATATATATATAAAATCACTTTAAACATTATTTTTAGTGGCTACTCCTATTTGAATAGATAGTCCATTTATTTATTAAATAGTATAATTACTTTCGTCAATCAGCCTGAATGTTTGAGAGATTTTTATTAAAAGAAAATTTGAACTTTGGCAGGATTTGAAACTGCATCCCTTAGAACAAAGGAAGCTACAATTAAACCCAGCACACCTTAACCAACTTTGCCACGAAAAGCAGTTGGTTGGGTTATGTATGTATGTATGTATGTATGTATGTATCTCCTTGTTGAAAATTTACTATATATTTAAAGGAGGAAAAGTGTTCAATATTAGGAATTGTGCGTGTGTATATATATTTTTTTTCTTCTTTTCATCCTGTTTGTACTTATTGTGCATCTTGTTGCAATAGAAGAGTTTTATATGTTTAGGGTCTTTTGTGAAAGTACCATATTTTGTTTGATGTGTGTTGAGGTTTTTGAAATGTCTTATTTCTTTATCTACAATGTGGTTTGGGAAGTCATTGCAACCAGATGCATGATAACTACAAACAGGATAAAAAAAAAATCAAAGATTTCATTTGTACTTATATATATATATTAAACAATTATTGGTTAGAGTCAAATTAGATCTCTCTCTCTCTCTCTCTATATATATATATATATATACACATACACACTGAGAGAGAAATGTGAACAGTTAACATTGAAATTAACAATATATGGTGACTGGTAGATTCCAACCCTTAGCTATTGTAAAACCATTTGGTATTTTAATCAGGCTAGGCTGCTTAAAGTGTAAAATTGCCAGTCATTATACTGTGTTGGTTCCTACGATCATCATATCTTAATTTCTTGAATATTATAGCTATAGTTTCTTATTAACCAGTTTTGGGCAAAAGTTCTGTAAACCTAGAGAAAAAAAAAGTTAAATTCTTGTAATTTTCACATTTTTTCTCAGTTACATAAAAATAATTTTTTTTTTTTTGTATCATTTGAAATGTGTAGGTTTATCTGTTTATCATGGACATGCTTGCAATCAAAGTTATTTTTTTTTTTTAAATCAAATATGATATTTGCAATCAGACGATTCTTTCTGGTCTAATGGCTTATCATGAGGCCTTTAAGTGAGAAAGGATTCAAACAAAAAGAAGTCAGTTAAAAAGATGCTAGGGATATATCTTAGTGATAACAAATACCTTGAGATCGAAAGTACCCAATGAAAACTAAGGGGAGATAATCACCAATTCACATTCAGGTTTTTCCATTCATATTCGTTGCAATAAAAGATGGACTTGATTTATAACCTAAGACATTGAAAAGTTGATTTAAGAAGAAAAAAAAAATTTTTTTTAGTTATTTTCACCTGGTGTAATTTTATTAGAACTTTACTACAACTTGGATTTTTTTTTACTTTTGTATTTTTTATGAACAAAAGTAAATAAGTTTCTACAATATTTTTTTTTTGGTTTAACAGTACCCAGTAAGCAACTTTGTTCACCGAGTAAAATGTTTACGTAGCAGATAAAGCCAATTCCAGTTGCTGAATGACAACGTGTGAGTTTTATATTCATGTCATGCTATAGCAACAGAAAATGACTGGAACAAGAATCAACAACATAGCCAATGCAATTGTGGTGCTTTCAAAAACAATGAAGTGAAAGAGGAGTATAATACTGAGGACTAAAAGATTAGTACACAGAATATTCTCAGATGGTTACTGGTATTTGTAATTTAGTATACTATGCTTATTTGAGGTATTCTTATATAAAAAGAATGATCATAGATTACAAAATTGTTTTGTTGATTTTCTTTTTAAATTTTAACAAATAAAGTTTATGTCTGAATAAAGTAGAGGATATATATATGGGCAACAATCTCTCATACAAGTTTCATTAAAGATGACTCACAAGGGGTCTGTGATTAAGCTTTTTATGTAATTTTTCTTGTGTTCGTGCAAGTGTACAAAAGCGCTTGGGTATGCAGAATTTTAGAACATTTTTTTTTTTACATTTTGTGTCCAGAAACAAAAAAAAAAAAAACAACAACAACAAAAAAAAAACAACTTGTAAAAAACACAAGAAAAATTAAAAAAGATTAATTGCTATAACTTGTCAGGTGTCTTTAATGAAAATTGTACCTGTGTGCGTGCGTGTCAATGTCAAGAGAAAAAAAGAGAAAACTAAATCAATTTACCTATTATACAACAATTTTTGTTTCCTTGTTAGAATATTTTCTGCTGAGATTGTCTCCAGCCTTCATCAGGTGCCTCTTATATTCCATTTCACTGGTAGATACCTGAGGATGGCTAGAGAATACATTGGTCAAAATATAGCAAAGACAAGGAAACTGGTCCAAATTAATCAATGCATGATAAGAAATTGTGTCACAAATCCAAACAAAAATTAATTTCTCCAATACAAAATGAATATAAATCATGACCTCCCCACCTATCTAACTCAGCTTTTAGGGGGGTATCCTTTTCTGTGTGAAAGTCTAATTAGAATCAGTTTCAGTGAAAAGCCAGTGTGTGAGGGGTGCTCTGCCTCCCTGTATAAAAGGGTCTAATAATCTTTGTGCTGTGGGAATATTCTCATTGGAAATAATATCCACGGCATGCCCCCCGTTGCCACCCCCATAAAAAAAAAAAAAAAGAAAATAATAAGAACATGAGAAAGTTACAAATCAGCAGAAATTTCTTAATGCCAGACTTTTCAACCAAGAATTTAGTGTTCAGTACCAAAAACTGACATTGTTCCTTCTGGTCACTTTTTTTTTTTTTGTATGTATTAAGCCTTTCTTTGATCAAAAGATCTTTTACACAAAAAGAGTTTATGTGTGGGGAGGTGGTTTTGAATATATGAAGTCAACTTAAAATGAAAGATTTTTCCATTTTTATTCATACTTTCAACACTACTAATAATTTTCTTGATTCGAATAATAAAATTTTCTCTACTGGAGTACTTTTGGTTAATCCCACTAACCATTTTCAAGGACTATTTTTGGTGTGTTATTTGTTAATTTCTTGCTTTTTTTTTTTTTTTTTTAGAAATCATATTTTCAAATGAAATAACTGCTAACATGTAAAACAGTGTTTAAAGATTAAACTCACCATTTAGCAACAACAAACATCTTTAAAAATGACTAAAAAGACTCCAGCATGGGAAATTTTATATTTCAATACCAACTAGAAAGAAGAATTATTACAAATGTTGAAAGAGGTAAAAAAAAATATATATATATATATATATATATATAACATAATTATACTGATAAAAATGAAACTTCCATAAACAAATTGAAAATCGCTGCCTAATAAATACACACACGTGTGTGTGTGTATTTGAATGAAAACGAAAGAAGTTGATGCGTTTTATCCTCTGATGGACTTAATCAAGGCAAATGTAAAGATTTTATTTTGAAAAAATGTATTTATAAACTAAAGTAAAAATATAATTCTTTTTTTTTAAATTTAAGAGACTTGTGAATATTTATCAGGTTAGCTGAAAAGTGCTGGTAAATTATGGAAGATGCTAAGTGACATAATTTAATGTCTACTAAGTGAAATTGAGCAAATGAGATTGAATTTTTAAATATTAATTGCATAAAAAGAAAAGAAAATTAACATTTACTTTAGTTTATTAGACAACACATTCTCCATAATTTGCCTTGACTTTTCAGTTAACCTGATGAATATCTATAAGTGTTTCTTAAATTTAAAAAGTTTCAGAGAAAAAAAAAAAAGAAAAAAAGACATTTTTATACATAAATATTTGTTGCAAAATTACATTTGGCTTGATAAAGTGCATCAGAAGATAAAACATGTTGGTTAAGTTACATTTTCTTTTTGTCTTAATTCATAGTTCGGTAAATTTTCGTTTTCATTCCTGTTGCTGTTCCCCTTCAAACTTATCCAAAATAGCATTATTTCCGTGCAAATGTATATGCTGAACTGAAATCAAGTGTCAATTAGTGAAGAAACTAACTTTTTTTTATTGAAATGTCCATAAAAAAAAAAAAAAAAGGACTATATCTCGTACCTTTTCTCCCGTAACTCATGAAGTCATGTAATTAACTGCAGAATGACGGACTGTGTAAGGAAACGAAATTTGGCCTGTTTACATCCGCCTGTTTACTTCCGGTTAGGGAAGTAATGCGCTTGTTGTTTTCGGTACACAATTTCAGCAGAAAGTTGCGTGTTTTTTAGAATAAAACGCATTACTTCCCTAACCGGAAGTAAACAGGCGGATGTAAACAGGCCAAATTTCGTTACCATACGCAGTCCGCCATTCTGCAGTCAATTACATGACTTCATGAGAGTTATGGGAGAGAAAACGTGTGAGATATAGTTCGTTTTTTTAATGGACATTCAAAGCAAAAAAGGACAGTTTCTTCACTAACTAACACTTGATTTGAGTTCGGCATATACATTTGCACAGAGATAATGCTATTTTGGATAAGTTTGAAGGGGAAAAGCGACAGGAATTAAAATGAAAATTTACCCATAGTCCTTATATATGTGTGTGCGTGCGTGTGAAATTTTGCATGCTAGCAACAACAAAAAGTTTAAAAAGGATAAAGATATTTTTAAATTAATAAGTTAAAAGTTGTCTTGAAAATAAAAACATTAACAAAAAAACAAAAACAAAATTTTTTTTAAAACATTTCAAAACCCAGATGTTTTTTCTTTGTTTCTGATGACAAACAACAAACGCAAGGAACCAAAAATTAAATATGTCCTTTACTGGAAGATAGGCTGTGTGGCGATGATGGAGATGGACTGAAGGGTAGGTTTCTAGACGGAGAGTGGGTGTGGCTCATGAAACCCGGACTGGGGCTAACACTACCAGGCCACATAGGCGGAGAAATACTTAAACTGGATATTGAAGACCCGCGTCCCAGACACGTCAAGGACGACTGTTGATGCAGCAAGGGATACAAGCCTGGAAGAAGCCTGGGGCTTGACGATGAATGGTTGGCACCACTGGTGGAGCTGTCTCTGGATGGAGGGCTGTTTCGACTTGGACTAAACGGACTGGCTGGGGTGTTTAGATTACTACTTGTGCAGCTGGACACCCCGGAAGAATAGGAAGAATTGTTGACGGCTACCAGTGGGTCAGACGGTGTAGCTGACATCCCTGAAGCTGCAAACAAGGCCGCATACTGAGAATCCAACATCTGGCTCAGAACCTGAGGGGTGAGCGGGGTTGATTCTGGGATCTGAATAAAAAAAAAAATTAAAAAAAAATATGTTATAATAATAGAAAAGAAGCAATCAAAATTGGAAGAAAGAAATGTTTTTTTATATATATATATATATATATATATATATATATAGAGAGAGAGAGAGAGATAAGCAGAATATGTGAAAAGTGTATATATATATATATATATATAGATAAGCAGAATATGTGAAGAGTGTGTGTGTGTGTGTGTGTATATATATATATATATATATATATGCAATTTGTTATATGAATATATATAACTTAAGAGTAGTACAAACAAACAGGTTAACAATCCGCTGTTTGCAGTAATTTACTTTTTGAAGAGTGCCTGATACCTAATAATGCATTTTTTTTTTTTTATAATCGTTTCACCCTGAGCAAGGCATTTCACTGCCACTATTGTGCAGGGAGTTATATAGAGGGGAAAGTGGTGAGAAAGGATCGTTAGACATAGTAAATATCAGAAGGAGAGTGATAGACGGGTAAGGATACCGAGAATGAGCATTGGGTAGATGGTGAGAGTGTTGGGAGAATAGATGCAAGTTAGTGTGATAGAAGGTGTAAACATTTTAAAAAAAAAAAAAATAAATAAATGTTATAATAATAGAAAAGAAGCAATCACAATTAAAAGAAAGAAATGTTATTCTGCTTTATATATATATATATATATATATATATATGTATGTATCTTTCTTAAAAGTAGTACAAAGAAATAGGTTAACAATCTGCTGTTTGCAGTAATTTACATTTTGAAGAGTGCCTAATACCTAATAGAGCATGATATATAAAAATATTTTTATTATAAGTGTTTACTGCAACACAAGAGCTGCTGCGTTTTGGTACCAGTTTATTGGCAGTGAAATATTTTTTTCTGTTAGGAATCAATATATATATATATAAAAATTAAAAAAAAAGAAAAGAAAAAACAATTCAAGGTCATGACATATAGGAGGAATGAGATGATTAGGGTAGAGGTTAGGAAATTGTGATATCAAGAAAACCCAGATTATTTGGTATCAGCTATGAAACTTTTGGATGTATACATTTGTATCTTAGCATGTCTGCAATGGTGTTGCATGTGAAAATATAAAAATATTTCTCTCTCTCATATATATATATATATATATATAGTATTTGGCAGTAATCAATCTTTTATGCAGGTTTCATTAAAAAGGACAAATAAGGTATTATAAACTTTTTATATAAATTTTCATGTGATAAATTTTTTTCCTCTCAGAACATAATTTATATAAAAATTGTTCAAATCTTATTTTTCCAAGCACATTTGGATATACTTTTAGCCATTATCAAGGATTAATTTTATTCTAATTGCAACTAAATATGCATAGTGTTTATGTATGTGCATGTAGATGCATGTGTATGTTTTATATTCCGAACATAGTAAACACACTGTTGCTGTGTTCGTAGTTGATATTATTACGTATTGGATTTTTTTATTATTAATAATGCTTTTTTTATTATTAATAATGCTTTTTTTATTATTAATAATGCTTCCATTGCTTTTAGTAATTTCTTTTGCATATGCATGATGCTATTATATCAGTTTTATCAACAGAATTTGGTAGGTCTCCATGTATAAATGAGATCGAATTGATGTAGGTTCACATGGATGCAATGTGAGTCTTATCAGGTGGTGGTAATGTATCCAATATAATTATGATAGTGTGAGAATGGCTGAAGCCAAGCTGTCAGATCAAGATTAATAATATTACTGACTCCTCCTTAGATTTTATTAAGGTTGGTTGGTTGTTTTGCTTTTTATGGCATATCAACCTTGGTGGGTCATTTAATGCCAACTAAATTTTATTTATTGCTGATAATACCTTTTTCTTTCAACAATTGTTGTTTTTATATAAGTTTTGTGTCTAGTAATACTTTTTTTCTTTTCGAGTATAAGTTAAGCAACATCGAGCTTGGTCAGTACTTAAATGGGTGACCATTTTGGGAATACCAGGTGCTGTAAACGTAAGGACCAAGAATGGTCCACCGGCCCTCCAGGTTTGGGGGTTGGGTGCAGGGCTAACAACCCTGCCCTGTAAAAAACTGTTACAGAAACAGCAACAAAAAAAGCTGCTGCCCTATGCACCATCTGGGTGTGATGGATAAATGAAGATGATTGAACCATATGTGACACTAATATTCTAAACACATACACACACACACATATATATATATACACACACACACAGTACTGTGCAAAAGTATTAGGACAAGAACTATTTTATCTTTTATGAGGCACACTGACAGAAAATAAACAATTTAATTAAAGTAATTTTACTTGATTTACTCCTCAAACGCTTTAACAAGAAAAAATACTTGTTACAAAATAAATTTAATATTTAGAATAATAGCCTCTTGCTTTAATCAATTTTCATTCTGTTAGGCATTGACATCACAAGCTTCTTCAATGTATCTAATGGTATCTCCTGCCAAGCAGCTTGTATTTCTTGCCAAAGTGTGTCTTGCAAAGTAACATTAGATTTATCAATTATTTTTAATCCAAAATATCCCATAGATGTTCAATAGGATTGAGATCAGGGCTTTGTGGGGGCCAATTTAAATTCCAAAGCTTTACTTCCTCTTCTTTTTTAGTTAAATAATTCTTACAAAGGGTTGAAGTATGTTTAGGGTCATTGTCTTGTTGATAAATAAATCCTTGTCCTAATATTTTTGCACACTACTGGTAATGGGCAAAAGTGTTAGGACAGTGGGGATTTTAAACTTTATTTTGATGTCTTATAAAAGATAAAATAGTTCTTGCCCTAATACTTTTGCACAGTACTGTATATCCCCTTATCCTTCCCTAGTAACACAGCTCGGAGTTTCATGCTTATGGACCTGAAAATTGTGTTGCTCATGAAACTGAGTCATGCTACCAGTGAGAGAAAATATGTATGCTTATTAATATATAATCTATAGCTCTGTTATACTAGATTAAGCAGTATTAACACCAGGGTGCAATCAATGTGTGTGTGTGCGTGTAAAACAAAACAAAAAAAAAGTTTTATATATGGCAATGCAAAGAAAGACTCCAAATTCATAAGGTGGTTGTAACAAAAGAGAAGTGTTCAACGTTAAATAAACTATATCACTCTCTTATATTGCAACAGATACTAGAGAGTATTTAAAAAAAAAATCCAAACATATATATATATATATATATACACAGTACAATCCTTGAAAATGAATGTAGCAACATTTGAAAGTGCTCTGGAAGAAAATAATATAAAATAAAAATATGAACTCTAGCAAATTTACTGATAACAAAACACCTAATTCAAAAATCTGAAAAAAATAAAAATAAATAGATAAAACAAAACTTGTCCATATTACTTCAAACATGGTTTTATATATATATATTATATATATATATATATATACACAAAAAAAAATGATGACTAAAATATCATTTAAATTACACAAAAATAAAAACATTGACATCTTATTTTAACATACTTATATTTACCAAAATTAATCCAAAATATCTTGAAATACTAAAGAGTAAATTTATTCAATAAAATCCCCATTAACTTAAACCATGCAGTACTGATCCCTATGTCCTCAATGTCTATATCTATAAAGGGTGCGAGGGATAAAATGTCGTCTCAATGACACAAAAATGAAAATAACACTGACATCTCATTTTAACAGATATATTTACCAAAATTAAACAAAAATATCATGGAATACCAAAGAGTAAATTTATTCAATAAAATTTCAATTGGCTTCAACCATGGCCTCCAGACAATTTTGGAATCTCCTGCAACTCTTCTAGAAAGTCTCCTTGTTTAAATTGGTGAATGCTGCCATAATCCTTACCTTCAGTTCATCTTTGGTGTTACAAAGAGGTTTGTTGGTCTCTCGCTCAACTGTGCCACACACAATAATCGAGGGGGTTGCAGTCTGGGGTGTTAGATGGCCAGATGTCAGGGGTGATGTGGCCGCAGAAATTGTCTGATAGTCATGACCTGGTTCTACATGTGCAGCATGGTGCAGAGTCCTATTGCCAGACATAGGGTCTTCCATTAGCCACCGTCTTGACCCAGGGCAGCAGTACATTTTCAAGGCCCTTGATGTCGGCCTCCCCGTGTTGAGGCTGAGGCCCCGTGAGGGAATGAATCTAGGCATAATGTCGCCATCACTACTGATCACACCAATCATGACCATTAGATTTATCCAACTCTTTCCGAATTCTCTGCATTGTCCTCAGTACAAATGCCAAGCAGTACTGCATGCCATTTGCAAATTTCTTGCTGAGTGAATTGTATCATGGATCTCTTTTTCTCATAGCTGGTGCCCAACTAACCCTACTATACTGTGCAGTTAACAAAATCAAAAACAATGTGCATGCACAAAATTAAAAATTTACACACAGCACCCTGTATATACACAGAATTGAATAGACACCAAGATAAAAAAAAAAAAAAAAAAAAAAAAAAAAATCAGAAATAAAATTTAATAACCAAGATAAATTAACATTTGATTAAAATTGCAAATAACAATTCTGGAACATGCCACGAACCAAAGGAACATCAGACCTATCCGAATTTCAGCGAGGACATACCGTGGGCCAACATGAAGGTGGTCTTAGTCAAAGACTATTATTAGTTTATTATTAGTTTTCATAATAAAAAAATGGACTATTGAATGAAAGAACTTAAATTATGACTAAATGTAACCATACTAAAAAATACCTTTTAGGTTGATACAACCATGGATAAAAATGTCATAATTACTTCTAATTTTAAAAATTGCGCATCCAAAAATTCCCTGCAATGTGAGCGTAAAAAAAATTGAATAAACATTGTTACGTGAACTTTCTTAAAAAACATGGTAAAATCAGTAATGCAAATCACCTGCAGACACCATTCATGGTAGAAACCTAGGTCGCGTAATAACACGTTCACAAATGGAAAATATTCAAAAGTTCTACAATATAATTGTATTGAACACTTTTTTATACAAATGTGCACTGATCTAATTTTATTATGATCAGAAATAAGTAATTAAACAATATATATATATACTGTAATGGTTGTTACAATGTTTTTCAATTCATAGTATCACTACACAAAAAAATTTCTCATGTTTCGAAGCCAGCTCATGATGGTTTGGCTTCATCCTCAGGTGATTCTTTGAGAAAAAAATCACCTGAGGATGAAGCCAAAACATAATGGGCTGGCTTTGAAACATGAGAAATTTTTTGTGTAGTGATACTATGAACTTAAAAACATTGTAACAACCATTACAGTATAACTCTCTACGTTTGTATCGAGCACTCTTTATAAAAGTAAACATATGAACAAAAAGGTAAATAAACCTATGAGTTCAACAACTTATTTACTATATATATATATATATATATATATATATATATATATATACACACACAAGTGTGTGTGTGTGTGTGATTTAAAAAGATTGAATAAGTTGAACTAGAAATAAGAAACATTTTAAACTTACAGTGCGGCACAAGATAGTAATTGTACCTTTCATATAAACTAAAATTTAATCCAAAGTAGATTTTTGGGAAGAAAAATAAAATCTATTGCTATTTTAACAAAAGGAAGCATTTTCTCAGCCAAAAATATTTATTTTGCTTTACCACAAAAGCTAATTATTTTTTGTAAATTTTACAATTAATGTAAAAATATTCTTGTATATTTATTTAAAAAAAAAAAAAAAAAAGTTTACCTTCTAATTAAATAAAAAAAAACTAAAGTCAATGTGTACTATTTTTTAATAGTATTTTTAAAGAAATTTTTTTGTTTTTGCAGAGCCCTATAATACAAACTACTGTGAAAGCGTGATGGTTTTGGCTGGTACCATTTCAAGGTCATGTTAGTGGATTTAAGGACATTTCAACCCTTGCTATCAAAATCAGTCTTTTATTTAACTATTTTTCTTTTAATGCAGAAATGTACACAAATACCCGATAACCTTTCCAAACCAATCTTAAGCTCAATCTTAACATTATTAAAAACAAACAAACTTTTAGGATATGTAACAAAAGTGATAAAAAAAACTGACTACACTAAAACAATAAAAAAAAAAAAAAAATAGAATTTAAAAGTTTACAATATTCCCTTGTGCAAATTAATTGAAAATAAACAAATAATATCTTCCTAGGATCTTTCACACTTTCCCAGATCCCGTATACATTGTCTCTTAGCATTGATTTTTTTTTTTCCAACTGCATTGCCCATTGTTTTGGACTGACGGATCCAATTTGTTTCCTCACCTTGATGACATGACTGACAGTTAAAAGGTTGACACCAACAATATCCGTGATCTCTCTGTAAGGCTCACCAGTGTGTTCATGCATCATTATGATTTTCGTAAGCTTCCTTGGAGTAATGTCCATCGAAGACAATGGCCATAAGGTAACTAATCAACAGCGGAGACAATATTGTCTGGGTGTGATAAAAATCTGATGCAATCACAGATGACGCAATATTTTTCAAGGCCAAACAAATTTCGTCGTATACCCTCAGAATAGATTCATATTACTGCACACCACTGCAAATGATCTAATTTGAGGAAAAAAGAGAAATCGATTACACCCTGTCACTCCGGTGGGTCTAAAGCTGACTGTATAGTGAAAGAAAGGAAACCAAAACAGTTGTTTCAATTAATTTGCACAAGTGTGTGTGTGTGTGTGCAATTGGAATTTTGAAACAACTGAAAAAATTTCAAAATTAGGGAGGCGTTATTTAAGGATCCTAGAACACTTTCATCCATGTTTGTATTATCTTAGTAAGTATTTTGGGTATGATGACAAATGGAGAATTTCTAATTTTTCATTTAGAATTGTGAATTTTTCCTCGTCATAATCTACATACATAACCAGTTGTATGGTTTGGCTATCTTTATTATGCTTCAAGTTATATCAGGGTTTTTTTCATATTTCAATTTTAATTTCCACACCTGATTAGCACGTTCGTAAAAAATCCCTCTTTGAGCATTTGAGGAAAAAAAAAAAAAAAAGGGGGGGGGGGAAATCAGTTATTGTAAATTGCCTAAATATACTGTAAGGTTGAAACCTAGGTCGCAGAAATAACTCCTTTCCAAATTCTATATGAGAGAGAGAGGGAGGGAAACTCAACACATAATTAAGCGGTTATAAATCCAGAATTTATTTTGGCAATGTAAAGAAAAATTTTTTTTACAATTACTTCATTCAGACCGCTGATGAATAAATCAACAGTCTGAACAAGGCAATGTAAAAAAAAATTTTTTTTTTTTACATTGCTGAAATAAATTCTGGATTTATAATTGTTTAATTATTAGTTTCCTTCTTAATATATTTACTCTGGATAATATCCATTGAGGTCTATTTCTATCTAAATGATAATTTATATTAATTAGATAAAATCTTTTCAATTGTCCTCTTTGTCTTCACAGTTTATCATTCTCTCCTATATATATATATATATATATTTTAATCGTATCACCCGGAGCAAGGTGGTAACGCCACTGATGTGCAGGGGGGCTACGTAAGAGTGAAAAGATTGGAAAAGAGAAAACCGGAAACCACATCCTAAACAGGGAACAAGGGATGAGCCTCTACACCTGTTCAGTAGACGTGGGTGGAGTGTCAAACCGGGCAATGTTTGAACATTTTATATACAATACATCACTCAACAAATTCGGGGCCTAACTAATAAAGGATGATTTGTCTTTGGCCTCAAAATACGCCTCAGTTTCTGATATTACTTCTCCATTGGAATCAAATCTTTTTTCCTGAAGTATTCTCTTGAGGTCTGCAAACAGCCAGTAGTTGCTGGAGGCCAGATCTAGAGAATAGGGTGGATTCAGAAGCAAATGAACGTGCAATTCATGTAGTTTTGCTATTGTTGTGATTGACTTGTGACAGTGCATTGACTTAGTGAAAGATCACTTTTTCTTCTTCGTTTGTGGCAATTTTTTGGTGATTTCTTCCTTCAAATGCACCAATAATGCTAACAGTTCTTTCTTTCTTGAGATAATTGAGGAACAAAATCCGTCGTGCATCCCAAAATACGGAAGCCAAAACCTTGCCTGCTGATGTTTGCATTTTTGGTCGCTTAGGACGGCTGTCACCTGCTGCTGTCCACTCAGCTGATTGCCGATTCGACTCCGGAGTGAAGTGGTGGATCCATGTTTCATCCATTGTCACATAATTATGAACAAATTCCTTGTTGCACTGAAACAGTTGCAAACAATGCTCTGAATTATTGTTGTTTTTTATCTATTGTCAGCAAACACGGCACCCACTTTAAACACAAGAAAATTTACAGTAATTTTTAGCAACACAGTTTTATGGTTATTTTTTGTTACCACAACTGACACCCCTGAAGAAGACTGAAAGTACTTGGGAACATCGAGAAATGAATAAGAAAATCATCTGTCAAAGTTACAGCTCATTTCTTACATCTTTTAATTATAATACGTGAAAGAGTATCCGTTAGTATGAATGGATTTTTATTAAAAATAAGCAGACACAATGTTTGCAATTTATTTAATCAAACATGTGTACAAGAAAATTTGCTGCCTAAATGCACAAATATAAAATTTTAGGAAATGGATTAAATGAAACATTTTTAACTTATTTAAACATTTTTAAAGGTATGTCCACATTTGAGTAGATGCTCTGTTTTTATTGTTAAATAATATATTTATTTACATTTACTAACCTGAATATTTGAGAAACCTCATCAGAAAAACTCCTTCGGCAGGATTAGAACCTGCGTTCCCAAGAGAAAACCATCATTAGATCTGACCTGCTTTAACTGCTCGACCATGTAGGACCTCCTAATTAAACAAAGCTTGAGTAATGCTTTTTGAACACACATTTCTCTTAATAGGTATCCATGAAAAAAAATAACAGTTAAATATATATATATATATATATATATATATATATTCAAAGTACATATATTTTGGCAGCATCTTTTCTTTTAAACACATGGTATTAAGCGATAGAGACAACTCAGGACCATAGATTAGTTTTAAAGCTTTCATTACTCCCGAGCTATGCTGCTAGTATAGAAAAAATAGAACAAAAAAAAAAAAAAAAAAGAAGACATTATATTAAAGGTTAAAATTAACCACTCTAATTTAGATATGCAAATGGATACTGGGAGTGATGTAACTTTGATACCAAGAAATTTTTGGAAACGCATTGGAAAGCCACCCTTACAAAAGTGCAGTTTACACCTCCGCCAATTTGATGATTCGGTCATAGAAAAAATTAGGATACTTTGAAGGTTCCTTGGAGTTAGAAGGTAAATTTGAAGTAATACATATAATTTTCACAAGTTATAAAAAGAACCATGGACTTCTTGGAAGTTCTTAATATAAATTCTACTAATGAGATAAAAATGGAAAACACCGGAAAGTTAAAAAAAAACTATAAAGCAAGTTTCAAATTAAAAGAGAATGTCTCTCCTTATTATGAGGCACGAAAAGTACCAGTACATTTGTTGGCATTAGTAGTAACAAAACTAAGAAAATTAATAGACTTTCTTGAATATGTTCCCCCTGGGGTTACCAAGTTGGCATCACCCATTGTAGTGCTGAAGAAGACAGATGGTGATTTAGGTATTTGTGGAAATTACAAAATAGGCGTAAATCATAAAATATGTTCGGATTCGTATCCCATACTGAATGTTGAAGTTGCATTGCATGCACTGGTAGGAATGAGTGTTTTCGCAAAAATAGATTAAAAAAAACGGCACCAAGAACCGATAACTTCAAAGAAGTAGCCACGATAAATACGCCATTAGGTATCCATGAAAAAAATAACAGTTAAATATATATATATATATATATATATATATATATATTCAAAGTACATATATTTTGGCAGCATCTTTTCTTTTAAACACATGGTATTAAGCGATAGAGACAACTCAGTCTTTTGTATTTTCTTTTGTATTTTCTCATTTTCTAATGAGGCTTTTTATTTCCAAATTATATTTATAATTACTTCCCTTGAATTTTTAAATTCCCTAATGTAATTCCATGGTATTTAAAAAATTTTTGCAACTCTAAACATTCCATTTAAGGCATTCATCTTCAAACCTTTATAAACAGAGAACAAAGAAAAATTCCAAACCCAGAGGTTAGCCTAGGTAAAGGAAGGGGTTGGGCTGGGGGAAGGAATTTAGTAGTAATTTCTCCTTGGTAGTGGGAGGTATGTGGCGGGAAAGTAACTGTTTGGAAAAAATTTTTAAAGAAATTTTAATTGGGACTAATTGGGGGAATAGGATAATTATTGTAATTTATACTTATTTCTATGCTGACACATACTTATGATCTCCCTTCATTTGTTTAGGAGTATATTTTCATCTTGAAATTTTAAAATTTTAATTTTTTCTGTCAAAAATAGATTACACCTATCTCTTAAGCTATTAGAAATCCTAGCCTTGCCTATGAGTTCCCATTTTATCTGGGGATCTAAGTTACTTTCTTTTAATTCTTAGTATTTTCTAGAAAGGGCAGTTTGGTATCTTAAACTAGGGTTGGTGAAGGAGTGTCTGTGGGTATAAAGCCTTTGTTTTCAAATTCCTGCCAAAATTTCAATATAAATATTTTATATATATATATATATATATATATATATATATATATAACCAATGGATACTACTCCTCAACATAACATCACCAGGACCATTTGGTTGATGCTCAAACTGTTGACATTGACGGAAAGAGCCAAGAATGCACATGGATAACCAAAGCCAATGACAAATGATGACCCTGGAGCCCCAGTGCTACCAACATGGAGGAATGATGGAGTAGTGTAGACACAATGGAGTAATGGATAATGGCTGGGATTAGAGAATTGGAGAGCCAAGTTTGAATTCCAGTAGAGCTTGTTACATTCAGTTATGATAAAACTAGCAGTATAGCCCGGCGTTGCTCGGGTATAATAAAGCTTTAAAACTAATCCATGGTTCTGGAGCTCAGACTTTTTTTGGACGTTGGGATGAAAGACTAAAAAGCAATAGTTGTTTCCAGTTAAAGCAAAACCGTAGACTGAAAGAAAAATGAATGGATGTAAGTCAAATTTTGATTTCCTGGTATCAAGATCAAATAAGTTTTTATCATCAACTGAATTTTGAAGGATAAATAAGTCCTCTGAGTAAATGATATCATGGCTGAGACTAAGAACTAGAGCCAAACCCGAAGCAAAAACTAAAATAAAAGAATACAGACATACAGGTAGATAAACAGACACACACACACAAATATTGCCTTTTATATATTATCGATTTTCTGCACTATTGTAAGAACTGCAACCTTGAAACTTCTGAATATTGTTTCTTATGTCTTTGTCTATGAGTATATCAAGTTTAATTAAAATCAGACCACTCCTTCTATAACCCGATTTTTTCGATTATTGATTTGATATTTATCAGGGGTACCTTGACACAAAACCTAGCTAAGAACACTCGCAGATGCTTATAGTACAACTGTGTAAATTTTCAAGAAAATCGATTCAGCTGTTTCGGAGTCTATAGGTAACGGACACACACATACATACATACACAGAGACAAAGTTCCATTTATAAATAAGTTTAGATACTATTGGAGGGGGAAGAGGTATTAATCCATTTTTTCTCCTCATAGTTAAGCTCAAAAAAAAGAGAAATTAATTTTACTGTAGATAATAATTAATATGAATTAATAGCTCATTGCTATTAAAGAAAGTGTTGAAGTTAACAATGCCCCCTCTCCCTGCAACTTACAAGTGCAAGAAAAAATAATTTGTTTTATCCACTGTGCCTGAAACAAACAAAAAACTGCTTGACAAAAATAAGTTAAAAAAAAAAAATTTCACAATTGAATTTATTCTTAACTTTTTCTAATTTAAATTCAATTTGTGGGTTAAACCCTCAATAGACCAAAGGCATTTAGAATTATACTCAGGCTCAACAGTAGAGACATGGGCATTGTTTTAGTCATGTCTTTGAAAACTAAATGCAATAAAATATACATATTGTATTTGAGCAAACAGATTTGGTGGGTTTGCCTGTAAAGAAGTCAGTCATCTCCTTGGGCAGAAAATAAAGAATCAGTCCTCAATGAGACTTCAAGTCACATTTTTATCTTAAGGATCTTGTTTTTATTATCTGTAATAGTAATATGAGTCGTTTCCCTATAAGGAAACATTTAGCATTCAGACTGAGCGGCCAATACTGTTTTTGGTTGAAATTAATAAAATCTTTCTCTTAAAACAATTTTTCATTAAAATAGATTTTTCAAGTCCAGTAGTTGTTTTTGTTTCTGTTTTTTTGGCTAACAGTTCTTTGCTGTTCACTTAAGACTGTATAATGATGACCTTAGCATTGCAAAAAAAAACCAACAGAAATTAAGGTCAAAGTAGTGATCGTCAAACACTAATTAAACTTGCCAATTTTCTCCAATTAACAGAATTCTTTGAGAAAGTGAAATAGAAGTTCATGACAGCCAATATGAAGAGCAACTGAGATCATTTTCTCAAAAGACGATAGTAATTATAAGGATAGACAAAACTGTTTTGCTCTGAAAGTTATAATCATAAGATACATTGTTACATAGAAAAACTTTCTTTAAGAACCAAAGTTTTAAGATTAAAATAAATGCAGCTTTAACACTTGAATATTTCCACTATTTACATCATTCGAACTATTACCCTCATCCTTACAGCCATGTTTATGGCGTTTTGGCTGTTGTAAAAATGAGGACAATAGTCCGAATAGTGTAAATACTAACTCATCTCAGAAATATAGAAAAATATTGAATATTTCCATTCACAAAAAGACCTGGGCTGGTCTTTAGAAATTGGTAGGTGTCATTATTGGAATGACCGTTTCATTACAAATACAAAATTCATAATTAGTAGCACATTATTCACAAGAAAACAAACTAAGGGTTCTAAGAGTTGCAATGTAAAAATACAAAAAACACAAACATGCATTTATAATGAGATTAAATGCTCTTTTTTAGATGTAAAAAGATTTCACAAACACAATTCAAAAAACAAGCAAATGGCTTTCATTACAGAGACGGGTTTTGCTACAAGGAATCTAATGCCTGCAAAAAATATACTCCATCTCACATTATGAACCATTTATTTATTTATTCTAACAAAAAAATGTAAGGGACTCATGGAAATATTAATGTGCAGAATAATTTTCCTATACACACTATATATGGTGGACTCTCTGGTCACAGATGACAAATCAGGGTTGAATAAAATAAAGAGGGGCTCAACTTTCATGGACACAAATGTCTCTCCTGAGGCCTGCAGGTTTTTTGCAAGCTTTCAAACAGATGGGACATGAGGTTGAGCCATTTTGCTCAGGTGGTTTGGGATCGATTGGCATACAAATGGATAACAAGGCCTGTTTTACTGCATAAAACAAATCCACGAAAGGCTATCATTGAGAAGAGCAGCTTGCTGTTTCTACTATGACATATGTTTTTGACGGTATTGTTATGGTGTTAAAAGTGAGAAATTTTTTTTTATTACTAAAGGCCATGATAAATTTTTAAAAAAAAAACCCCAGTCAACTGTTGTTTTTTTGTCAAAATTTATCATGGCCTTTAGTAATAAAAAATTTCTTGCCTTTAATGCCATAATATATATATATATATATTGATTGAAATCCGACAAGATGAAAAGAATATGTAAAGAACAGGGGAGGAAAAATTGTCTTTAATCTAACATGTTTCACTTTAACAAGCTTCTTCAGAGCTTTTTTTTTTTTGTAAAGATCTTAAAAATTTTCTAAAACTTTTTTTTAAAATTCAGAGACGGTGTGTTAAGTTTTTTTCTCTATATTTAATAATATTCATCCATTACTTTATTACATGTGACATGTATCTGATCCTTGGGAGACATTTGGGCAATATTATTTTTCACACATAGTTGTCATGACTCAAATAACATGATCCAATAGTGAAATCAATCAAATTTCACAAATAACACTGTTTTATTTACTGCTAACTTTGATCTGTCTTAATAAAACACCCTATACATATATTTTATTATAGGTGTTTATAATAAAAACATTCTACATGCAACACAAAAGCTATCATGTTTCAGGAATATGAATTGTACTTTTTCAGATGACAAAACAGTATAGCATTTGTGTAGTGATGTAAAATGTTTTATTATAATCACTTCATTAAAAATATATTGCTCTACTTTGTACTGAGCAATTTTAAAGGTGAATACTATGAACTCTGGATTTTTTTTTTTCCATTTCTTCTTACTCATATATATATATATATATATATATATATATGAATGATAAATATATTATGTTCTCATTACGATTGAGCTCTCTAGAGAGGAAAATTTAAATAAAAACAGTTACCACTTCTGTGATTTATGTAACTCTTCAACAATAAATTGAGTTCTTTCAATGACTGGAGTGTGGATACACCGCTTATATATAATACACTAAAATTTGATTCTATGCACTTATGGCTTAGTGACTCCAACTGACACCAAATCAGTTGAGTTTCGATCCCGGCCAGAAGCAAGTGGATGTCTAGCCACACTGATGAGCTGTGATACAGCAGAACAGGCTTGTATGTGGATGATGAATATATTTGTGTGTGTGTGTGTGTGTGTGTGTGTGTATATATATATATATATATATATACACACACACAAACCAACCACAAATGTTATAGTGTCTATTTCTACTTGAAATAAATGCCTTATTTTTATTCTAAACAATGTTTATTATACCCTACTGGCCTGCATATACAAAGAAAGCTTAATGAAGAATGTGCTCTCTGGCAAGGATCAACTATAGTTCCCCCCTTTGGAGGAGAAACCACCATTTGGTTCGACATTCTTTACTAGTTACCAACAGAGAATTCAAAAAACATGTGATGGTTTCTTCTACAAAGGGTGTAAACAGATTTGATCCTTGCCAGAGTTTTGCATCTTTAACATTTCTCAAATGCACAAAATAAAAATGAGGCAACTAGGTTAAATATGAGCCTCTACTAAAAAATAACATTTGTATAGATACCTCCACTAACTTGCTGAAAAAACAGCATAGCATGAAGAAAAAGGCCTAAAACTTAAAAACAGATTTATGTCAAAATGTTTGTTATTAAAAGGAAAGATCAATGTATTTTAAAATTAATTTTGAGAAGTTTTTAATCCTTTTTAAAATCCTCAAAATTTTGGTGAAAAAAATTTTTTCATCAGCAGACGACCAAATGTTTTTTTATCAGAGTTTACTATGATAAATGTGATACTCACTAGTAAAAAATTTGGAAATTCTTGCAAAAAATCAAATAATTGCCTGATTTTAATGCAACTTTCAGAACTTATTCACAAATTAAATTATTTAGTTTTATAAAATGTTAGTAAAAAAATTTTTTTTTAAACATGTTACGCCCACACAGCGCACAATTTCATGAAATTTCAAAAAATTAAGTATTGTTGCAAAAATTTGTTTTATTAGTTAAACGCAGGACTCCTTGAGAAATACAAATCACCAATTTTTTTTCTTCAAACAGTTAGCCTTTTTAAAAATTGTAAAATAAAAAGTGAAATAAAACTATGACATTAATTGGATTATCTTAATTGCTTCTAAAAACTTTATATGAATAATAATTTTTTACAAGAATTCTTTTTGTTTTTAATTATAATAATTTATAAAGTTTCAAAAATATTTTGAAAATACTTCAAAGCCTTGTTGTGGTTAGGTTATTAAGTGTAGACTATATTTACTGATCAAAAATTGAAAAGCTTAATACAAATTTTCAAGCCAAAAGATTTAAA
This sequence comes from Ascarosepion bandense, assembly GCA_037127315.1. NCBI lineage: Eukaryota > Metazoa > Mollusca > Cephalopoda > Sepiida > Sepiidae > Ascarosepion > Ascarosepion bandense. The sequence goes on from JBBBDQ010001729.1 coordinate 506,878, forward strand.
AAAATTTGTGTGTGTACAAACGTTTTTTTTAAGTATGGTATTTCATGTGTGACATTAAAAAAATCAACCATACTTAAGTTTTAAATTTCATGCTATAAAAAAGTAATATTTGTTTCAAATCAGATTAACTTTAAATTTTTTAATTTTCCTTAAATAACATGTCACAAAAATATATTTTATTTTAGCAACATTTTTAAAAGCAAGGATTAACTTTTGTTTATAAAGATGTCAATAAAAAAAAATGCCCATTATTATTGTTTTAATTGAAAACTCAAAAAAAAGTTGTGATTCCAATCAATGTAATTTCCATTAGAAATACACCAAGGTAATTTGCGTACAGGGAATAGAAATTTAATTGCTTAAATTTTAATTGCTTTCAATTAAAAGATTTTTTTCATTTTTAAAAAATAATTTAAAAACTTAGGTATCAAAAATGAGTAGAGGTATCTACATTGTAGTTATAAACATGTTGGAATAAAAATAAACTAATCCTTTTAAATATGTGTATGTGCAGAACTAACTTTGGACCAAATATCTTGGGACGTTCAACATTTCCTTGATGCCCCAATGCCCTGAAAATTTCATAACTTACCAAAGATTTTCTCTTTATGCAGGGCACATCTTGGTGAGAGAGAGAGAGTCCTCAACTTGTTCCTATGAAACATGCATTGGATTCATGTCCAGGATCTTCATTTTTCCCGCTACAGTTCAGTAATAATCACTTTTATAATTTTTAGAATTGTTTCACCTTTTGCAAACTCTGAAGTTGTTAAACATCTATATTCATCAAATCATCCTTATGATCTATTTTAAGACTTTAAATTTGCAATGTGACCATTAATTTGAGATTTTGAAATTGAAGATATTCCATTCAAATGACTGCAGTTTGTTAATTTCTGTACAAAACACAAACTGGCTTTCATCTTAACTCTGCAGATGTTGCCATCATTCAACAATAAAGTCAGATTTAAATAAGCATTTAAATTACATATCAATTAAACATGAAAAGGGTAATGATGTGAGATGCAGTGTATCTGTTGACAACAGATTGCTTTTATTATAAACAAGCTATCTTTTCAATTAGGGAATGTGGTTAATTTTGAGCACAACAGCAGATAGTAATAAAAATTAAAAGAAATAAAATAATGACTTGAAGATAGTGTCCCAGATTTAAATAAAATCATGGGGGTAAACATATTGCCAAGAAAAGATTTATAATTATTATCTCCTGCTGGGGAGTAGTAGTCGTAGGGTTTATCTGAAATTTAGTTGTAACATGCATTTTAAATCAGGTCAAGTGATTACTTTAACTTATAAATATTTAAAAAAGTGCAAATTCAAATTTTGAAGAAAGAAAAAGTAATCTTTATTCATGACTCATCTTAACTCTGCAGATATTATCATTCAACAAATAAACAGTCAGATTTAAATAAGTATTCATTTTACATATTAATTAAACATGAAAAGGCTAATGATGTGAGATGCAGTGTAAACTTAATAGAAAGGGTTACTGGCATATGCTTCAGTGAAAAACACATTAAATAAACAAGACAGGCTTCAATAAAACAAGCAAACTAAAGTTAAAACAGGCAAAATTTCAGGAAATGGGTTTAACAGCATAAAAAAAAAAAAGGAAAGGGGAAGTGTTATTGTTAACGTGCTTAAATAGCAACAAACCTTCAGTGGGAAACTCGGTGGTGAGTAGAGACGTTGATTCTGGGAAGCCAGAAAAGGTCTTAACTGGGGCCAGATTGACTTCCTTTCCCCCCAGGAGTCAAATTGTGTCTGCAGTGGAAGATAACCAAAATGAAAAAGAGACCAGAAAAAAAGATGCCATCTTAAATCAGAAGAGATTCCCAGAAAAAAAGATGCCATCTTAAATCAGAAGAGATTCCCAGAAAAAAAGATGCCATCTTAAATCAGAAGAGATTCCCAGAAAAAAAGATGCCATCTTAAATCAGAAGAGATTCCCAGAAAAAAAGATGCCATCTTAAATCAGAAGAGATTCCCAGAAAAAAAGATGCCATCTTAAATCAGAAGAGATTCCCAGAAAAAAAGATGCCATCTTAAATCAGAAGAGATTCCCAGAAAAAAAGATGCCATCTTAAATCAGAAGAGATTCCCAGAAAAAAAGATGCCATCTTAAATCAGAAGAGATTCCCAGAAAAAAAGATGCCATCTTAAATCAGAAGAGATTCCCAGAAAAAAAGATGCCATCTTAAATCAGAAGAGATTCCCAGAAAAAAAGATGCCATCTTAAATCAGAAGAGATTCCCAGAAAAAAAGATGCCATCTTAAATCAGAAGAGATTCCCGAAAAAAAGATGCCATCTTAAATGAGAAAAAATTCCCAGAAAAAAGATGCCATCTTAAATCAGAAGAGATTCCCAGAAAAAAGATGCCATCTTAAATCAGAAGAAATTTCCAGAAAAAACTGGATAAATATGCTAAGAGTAGAAAGAAAATCTCTGGAAATTAGAAAAAAAAAAAAAAAAAAAAGAACAGATTTGCATTTTGGACAACTGCTGATCATCCATGGGGGTTGTTCCATGATTACGGAAAATTTTTGTGGTGTTGATAGGATTTCTATAAACTTTTTTTTTTTTTTTATCATATCACCCCAAGCAAGGTGATAACGCCACTGATGCGCAGGGGGCTATGTAAGGGTAAAAAGAATGGAAAAGAGAAAGCCGGAAACCACATCCTAAACAGGGAACAAGGGATGAGCCTCTTCACCTGTTCAATAGACGTGGGTGGAGTGTGAACCGGGCGATAGTTTAGTCTATCTACTTCAATTTCTCACTGTCTTGTACATATATTTTTTTTTTCAATTATTATTACTATATATTTATTTAAATTTTTTTTTTTTTTAACAGTCATTTTTAACTAACTTGTCTGGTATTAATCTCTTTACTATTATGGGGGCAGTGGATATGAACTTGGAATCAGAAATCGGAGAGCCAAGTTCAAATTCAAGTTGAGTTTATTGCATTCACTCATGTGCAAATATCCTTGGGAAAGGCATTTATCCATCTCTTCTCCTTCCAGATAGCATATTAGATTGGGTTCTATAGCCTTGGTTGGCAACCAATCTAATGCAGAAAGTAATCACAACCTACTGTGAGGAAATCTTCTGCCCAGTCAGTCATGTCTCTTTTGAGACATGATTGACCAAGTGTGTTTTATGTACAATACTTAATTGACTGATTGATTAGTGACCTGCAAGGAAATTTGGTGGGGGGAGGGAGACAGTAACCTTTGATGACTGATTAGTCATCTCTTCAGACTTCTTTTCCCTACTGTTGGTTCATCCAAGGCAACACAATTATTAGCACCTGCTTTCATCATCTGGAATTCTGACCCTCCTCAGGAAAAACAATGCATGTTCCTGGAACACAGTGAGGAAAGAGGGCTTGGAAAATCTGATACTCACAAGTCAGATAGAGGGAAAGATAGACAGGGGAAAAGCAATGTGTAACATTATTGATGGGTTTGGGACAAATGGTAGAGCGGGTTTTGGATGAGGTCACAAGAGAAAGTATGTTAAACAGCACTAGGGATAGGGAGACATGGAGGGCCATGATCACCTACGTCCTGAAGAGACACAGCACATAGAAGAAATAAATCTTAAAGACATGCCTGCATACCTAATCAGTATTGAGAAGAAATGGATTCATACCTAATCACAATTTGATAGACAAATAATGAATTAAGTGGATATAAAGGGGGGGAGCAATTCTAATATAATCACTATATGAACTGATCCCTCACTTTGTGGCCATGCTAGTTTCTATACATATATATTCTAGATTTATGGGCTTGAGCAAATGGATAGCAGAGCAGTGTTTAGGAGGGGTAACAAGTGAAAGGGTTTTAAGAGCTACAAGGGATTGGGAGATCTGGAGGGCCATGATCGCTTACGTCCTGAAGGGATACGGCAGATAGAAGAAGCCTCGTTTGACATATGAAATTTTATTTATTAATGTTCCAGTAGAATATAATTAAATGAGGGATCAATTTTATATTATAATCAATATATAAACTGATCCCTCATTTTGTAGTCATGCTAGTTTCTATACATTTATATTCTAGACTTATGGGCAAATGGATGGCAGAGCAGGGTTTGGGAGGGAGTAACAAGAGAAAGGGTGTTAAGAGCAACAAGGGATAGGGAGAGATGGAGGGCCATGATCCTTTATGTCTTCCTTTCCCAGATTTCTCTGTATATCAAGTTTTAGCAGAGACATCACAAGCTGAACAACTTGACTGTTATGCCAAAAAGTCATGTTCATGAAGTTCTCAAGATAAAAAAAAAAAAAACACCTGAGGAAAATTATCATTTAGTTCATTGATGCAGCATTGGTGATCCTACTGAGGAACTGCCGATAAACCATCACAATCAGAGATGACACGCAATGCATTAAAACTCAAACTATTTTTTCTGGTATTTAGCCTTTTATTTTTGTAAACTTATTTACCATTGGTTTTGCTGCTCCTATATAAGCCAATGTTATAAATTCAACTCAATCGGTGATTTCAAATTTCTATCTTTCAGATTAGAAAATTTTTTGTATGGTCAGGGACAGGACAAAAAAATATTTTGCTGCTCCAACATAAGCCAATGTTATAAGTTCAACTTGATTGGTGGTTTCAAATTTCTATTTTCATGATTAGAAAATTGTATGGTCACAAAATGCAAAATAGAAAAACAAACTAATGTGCAACATCATATATGACTGTAACACTATTTTGGTTACTGGTAATTAGTAATAACGGCTTTTGGTGGTAAAAACAATATACTTGTAGGTTATTATGAAAAGGGTTAAAGATATAAAGAATGTCATACTGATAAACAATTCACTACCAGAGAATTAAAAAATTCTAAAACTAATTAAATGGCTGGCTAAGAACAATAGTTAATTTGTACAACTGGTGAGGTGTTGACAATTGGTTGATAAACCCCTATAAAAAAAAGTTCTAAATGCCAGTTTAGGAGCAAAAAGGTTACTTAAGGAATGAATGTTTTAATGTGAACCAAAGGACGAAAGAGTCAGATGTCCTGTGTGATTCCAGATGGGAAGGAAATGTAAAACAGTCTTGGGCGGACCTCCCTGCAGAGGTGTCAGAACTGAAAACAATAGATACTAACTTGTTTTGATAAAAACACATGGCTGAAATTTTCACATACCGCTGAATGATTATTGCCTTAATGCAAGCTACAAAATTTTCTCTCTGAGAAAATGTCCTTGGATCGGGGTGTGTGTGTGTGTGTGGGGGGGGGTAATGGTTTAACTTTTAGACCAAGAAGATTTTGATTGTTTTGTTTTTAAGGCATATCAACCTCAGTGGGTCATTTATTGCCAACTAAATTTTATTTATTTATTGCTGGTAATACCTTTTTTCTTTTAACAATTTATTTTTGTTTTTATATTATTTTTGTGTCTAGTAATATTTTTTTCTTTTTGAGTATCAAGATATATTGGGATTTGTTTTTAAGGGCAGAGTCCCCAAGTCTTACCCTGTTATTTAACCTATAACTGGAAGGAAGGGACGGATTAATACCTTTCCCAAAGGTACCAGTGCTTAAGTGAATGCAGGGTCTTCAATTGGAATTTGAACTCGGCTCATCGATTTCTCTTTCCCAGCTGATATCCACTGCACCACAATGCACATCTGTCACTAAACGCTTACAGCACCTGGTATTCCCAAGCGGTCACCCATCTAAGTACTGACCAGGCTCAATATTGCTTAACTTCGGTGATTGACCAGGAAGAGGAAGATAAATACCACCACTGGTATCAATTCAATTATGAAATGATAGTGTTTGGGACAATAGTTTTTTTTTTTTTTTCTTTTCTTTATTAGAAAAGAGATTAAAAGAGGAAAAAGAGCTACCTGCAACTGCTGCAGAGGTTAGGTAGGAGTTGCTAAGAGGAGAAGGAGGGGGAGGGGGGAAGAAGCTGTGGGCAAAGCAATGCCTACAATCATCATCTGAGAAAAAAAAAAAAAAAGAAAAAAAAAGGGGACTTTCAAATTGGGAAATAATTTCTCAGGATGAAAGGCAATGAAGATGTCATGTGGGGAATACCAATTCCCCAACTGCAAACATACCCCTACACCAGTTTTTGACAGACACCAATAAGTACGAATGCATGAAGCAAATTAAAGAGAAGATGGAAGAGAGATTGCTCAAGACCATCCAAGCCGCTAGACAATGCATGTGACTATTGACGTGAAACTGACATCAACCTTGAGCCAAACTTACCAAATCAGCTAAACAAACTTCATGCAGTTGGTCAATTAAGTGCTATACGTGACACATGCTTTGGGCGATCATGTCTCAAAAGAGACAACTGACTGGGCAGAAGATTATCCCACAGTTGGTTGCCATTACTTTCTGTGGTAGACTGGTTGCCAGCTAAATTAAATAGGACAGATTAGGTTCTATAGACTTGGTTGGCAGGAAAATATTCTGCCCAGTCGGTTGTGTCTCTTTAGAGACATGATCACCCAAGCATGTATGACACTTAACTGACAGATATACTTCGGCAGTAGTTAATAGCAAAACATAACTTGCATTTTATATAATGACAGGGTTTCATGGATTTACCAGTTTATATCAAAATGACTGGTGGTTATTACTATAGATTATTATTCAAATCTCCAGCACCTTCCCCAGTGTTTTTACAAACTCCCCTACTACCTGGAGTTTCTGTTCCATAATTCTTTTGTTTTACATCCACCCATTCACAGTCAGGTTAGCCAAATGCGGATGACAATTCTAATCCTGCAGCTTCTCTCTCACTTCTCACCTGTGGAACTCTTGCTTCTTGCTTTCCTGATGGCTACAACCTCCAGAAATTTAAATGCAAAGTCAATACTCATCTACTAACCACTGGACTCTAGTCTCTCCCCACCCCCGTATAACCTTCCCTTTCTCTCCACCTATGTATCTGTCATCGCACCTGCATTCTCAGCTTTCTATTGCTCCGTTCTAACTAGTTTGTACTCCTCACTCTTTTCTAATTAATCTTTTTACAGTTATATAGCCCCTGCACATCAGTGGCATTTCCGCCTTGCTCGGGGTGAAATGATTAAAAAAAAAAAAAAAAAAAAAAAAAAATTCTCTTTCAGATTTACCATTTATTATCAGCATGTCATTAATCTTGACATTCCAAAACTTCATATCCCAGGTAAATTTTTTTTTTGTTTGTTTTGAGATTTAACGACTTATCAATCCTTATGGGATCATTTAAGGTCACAGCAAATGATTTTAGGTAAGGTTATATTATTTTTACAGAATTTTGGAAGATGTCTTGCTAAAAGCAAGACATCTTCCAAAATTCTGTAAAATCTAAATGTCTTGCTTTTTAGGATGTGCGTTGTGGTGCAGTGGATATCGGCTCGGAATGAGAAATCGGGGAGCCGAGTTCAAATTCCAGCTAAATTCATTGCATTCACTTACATGCAAATACCCTTGGGAAAGGTATTAATCCGTCTCTTCCTTCCAGCTACGGATTAAATAGCAGGACAGATTGGGTTCTATAGCCTTGGTCGGCAACCAGTCTACCGGAGAAAGCAATAGCAACATACTGCGGGATAATCTTCTGCCCAGTCAGTCATGTCTCTTTCGAGACATGATCGCCAAAGCGTGTATCACGTATGGCACTTAAACTGACTGACTTGCTTTTTAAACTTTTCCATTGCTTTCAATTTGTATTACTTTTTAAATTTTTCTCCCCGGTGAGGATCAGATCTATTTTTGATCTTCGGATCTTTACTTACATTATATTTTGTTGTATAGTTTGATTTTTTTGAGGAAGGTTAAAATAGTATTAGAGTTTATTTTTTTTAAAAGATCTTTCAGGTTGTTAACATTATAGAGGGATTGCCGGATATATGTAAAGTCACTGCAGTCGAGTAGAACATGTTTTACTGTATAGGGTTCTTGACATGCAATGTATTCGGGAGGTTCTTTATTTTTTAGGAGATAAGAGAGGGTTATGTGTGTATGTCCTATTTGAATATGGGATATAATCACTTCTTTGCGTGATTTACTGGGTTCTGATAGTTGTTTCTTTAGGATGGGTTTGATTTTAAATAATTTGTTGTTTTGACAGTTGTTCCAGTATATCCCAGGTAAAATCATGGTAGATTTTTTTTTTTATACTCTTTCCCTCCCCTGCCTTCAATGAGTAGTTTGCTTGTACTGCCATGTTGATGATTTAGCAAACTTGTCCACCATAGCTAGATCAAATCTTGCTTGGGTGGGAAATTATTAGTAGTCAAATTAAAGTTATTTTGCACAATTCCTTGTGTATTTCCGTTTCTGCCCTGTCATGCCTGACAAAGATCCCAACTTTCTGATCTAAAATACTTGCTGTTTTGGGATTTTGGTACAGAATTGATAAACTTACTATTTTCTAACAATTTGATCTGACAATCAGGCCAATATTAAAAAGATGTGCTTTGTGATGCAGTGGACATCGGCATGGAATAAGAAACTGGAGAGCCGAGTTGGAATTCCAGTTGAATTTGTTGTAAACCCGGACATAAGAGAGATATTCTCTGGTCCCAAATTAGAGCCTGTGGTAATGAATATAAAATAGACCAAACCCGGATATAAGAGAATTTTTATCCAGTCCCGACGACTCTCTTATATCAGGGTTACACTGCAAATGCCCTTGGGAAAGGTATTAACCTGTCTCTTCTCCCTCCAAATATGGTTTAAATATATTGGGTTCTATAGCCTTAGTTGGCAACTAGTCTACTGCAGAAAGTAATGGCAGCCTACTGTGAGAAAATCTTCTGCCCAGTTAATCATGTCTTTGAAACATGATCACCCAAACGAGTATTTAACTGACTGATTAGAAAAAATAGCCGAAGAGTAAGGAGGCTAAAAACTGTGATAAAAGCAAGAAAGATGAAGAGATCAGTCGAAATGAATGAAAACAATGTGCATTTTGGAAAGGTTTGAAACAAGCAAAAAGTGTGCGATTTAATGTGAAAGACGTTAAATGTGTTTTAGGAGGGTGTCTATGGAAACACTTTCTCAAACAGTGGGGTCAACACACATGAAAAGCTTATTTCACATATGCAAGTGGATGGCTCCGGAGAGGAGAGGGGACCATACGCAAGGGGACGGCTCCGGAGGGGAGAGGGGACCATACGCAAGGGGACGGCTCCGGAGGGGAGATACGCCAGGGGACGGCTCCAGGGGAGGGGACCGGACGCCGGGGAGGAGGGGAGGGGACCATACGCAAGGGGACGGCTCCGGAGGGGAGAGGGGACCATACGCAAGGGGACGGCTCCGGAGGGGAGACCATACGCAAGGGGACGGCTCCGGAGGGGAGACCATACGCAAGGGGACGGCTCCGGAGGGGAGACCATACGCAAGGGGACGGCTCCGGAGGGGAGACCATACGCAAGGGGACGGCTCCGGAGGGGAGGGGAGACCATACGCAAGGGGACGGCTCTGGAGGGAAGAGGGAATCATACGCAAGGGGACGGCTCTGGAGGGAAGAGGGAATCATACGCAAGGGGACGGCTCTGGAGGGAAGAGGGAACCATACGCAAGGGGACAGTTTTAGAGGAGAAGGAATATGGACTCTTTAAAGTCTCCTGTTTTTTTTTTTAATATAGACTTCTCATTCTTCATTAGATCAAAAATACCGATCAGCCAATGTCCTGTTTTGACTTCCTGCAATTTGTGGTTCTTTCTAAAGCTTTTAGACTGGCAAAAAAATTAAAGACACAATGCAATTTGCTGATTGTTTTTGATCAATACAAACGAATGAAGATAACATTGAAGAGGCTACTTTTTCATTAATATGAAACAGATATATCATTTACAGATATATTTACTGTAAAATTAATCAACCTTTAGTTTTTAAATTATGACATAGCACTTGTCTTCTGGGATAGGATTTGGCTCATTTCTGCCTCAATAGCCAAAAAGATAAGTGTTATTTTGTGAATTTTATTACATGATTGTGAGCTCAAGTTCTGAGCCAGCTAATGCAAACATGGACTAAATTATCTGACCATTACTCAAAAGTACAAGGTACCCATCACCACTCATTAGAAACAGGTCAATCACTAACTGAGCAGTATTAAATAAAAATGAGATCTTTACACAGTCAATAGAATATGAACAATCTAGTTCTATAGATTAAATAAAAGGTTCAATTTGAAGAAATATAAATAATGATTTGACTTGATCCTTTTGATTTTAAATCCCCACTGCCTTGCAGCCATACCCAATCATGGCAAATACTACAGGAGTAAGCCCTAAAAATATTTTTGTTAACCCAAGTACTTGCAATCTCCTTCAAGATCCAGGAGTGAAATGCGAAGATCTTGGGGAAGATCAAAATTACTTGGGATAACAAAAAATATGGTACCTTCCTTGATGAATTTCAACTTAACCTCAAGAAGCTAATTAAAGAAGTAAAAATGATTATTATAAAAAAATAAACAGACATAACATGTTTATATTATTTCATGAAGCATTCTTGAATGCTGCCTAATTTTACTCCAAGTAGATGGAACTCATCAGCCTGGGATTATAATCCATCTAAGAGAAGGAAAGCTCTGATTTTAAACCTGCTGCTTTGCAGCCATACCCAATCATAACAAATGCTGAGGATAAATCCAGAGCTAAAGTCCTTAAGACAGTCCAATGTTATATTCGGTTTCATTCTGGTAACTCTTGTGATGATGCCAAATTGTATTGGTCTCTGTCTTTCTTTTGAACAGCATCAGTGATACAGAGAGGAGAGATGTGCTGAACGGGCAACCACCAATCTCTCAGCAAACTCTACCCAGGCCCGCGCCCTGAAGATTACATATTACGAATTCAAAAAACAATCTATTATTATCAGAATGGCATGGTTTGCCATTTTGTGCTAGCTTAGGCTTTCTGTAATAATGTTCAACTTCATTCTGGCAATTCTTGTGACGATGCCAGTACCAAGCTGCATTGGACTACTTTTCCCCTGGACAACATCAGTGACATGGAAAATGGAGACATGCTGCATGGACAACCACCAATCTCACATAAAACCTGGCACAGGTTGCACCATGGAGAGGACACTCCAATGTCACCTGTGATGGTTAAACATGGGAAGTAACAATCTACATGGGAGGATTCTGAAGGTTCTTTATGGGGAACTGGCCACCTGCAAGAGGGTGGCCTTATTTTTGCTTCAATGATGTTGGCAGGAGGTACCTGAGGGTGATGGATATCAAGAAGTGGGAAGATGTTGCCAGTGCTAAAGAAGCAAGTTGCACTGAGATCTGGAGTGCGGAGGGAAGAAACAAAGGTTTGTAGCTAGGGAGAAGAGTGTTTGGCACAAAGAAAACAAGAGGGTGATAGGGGGGAGATCTTTACATGCATTCTTTGCAATTGAGACTGTAACTCCTGTGTGGGCCTGTACAGCCATAACAGATGCTGCACAATCATCATCAGCTGAGGTACAACTCTTTAGGTGCAGATCCTTGGGGGTCTATTGAGACAAACAGATTTTTTTTTTTTTTTAATCATATCCCCCCGAGCAAGGCGGTAACGCCACTGATGCGCAGGGGGCTACGTAAGAGTGAAAAGATTGGAAAAGAGAAAGCCGGAAACCACATCCTAAACAGGGAACAAGGGATGAGCCTCTACACCTGTACAATAGACGTGGGTGGAGTGTGAACCGGGCGATAGTTTAGTCTATGCCACACACATTAAGATACATTTGGAAAAATGATTTCGTCAAAGACTCACTCAGCCACAATTACATTATGCTCATAAAAATACATTTTCTGAATAAATCTGTATATGGGGATAGAATAGTGAGCAGTGGAGTCATACCTTTCTCAAGAACAACTTAAACTATTTAAATGCTTGTAACTAATCCCCCCCCACACTTGTTTGTTTTGTTTTACGGCATATGAACCCATCTTGGGTCATTTAACACCAAATTGAATTATTAAAAATCGAACAAAAAGTTAAGAACAATTTCAAGAAGTTTTGTATATTTAACAAATTAACATATATAATAGACTTATATATTTAGACAAATTTATATAGTTAACACATTTTAAATTAATGAAATAATTTTATAAAAATGTATATATTTAATTTGGCTGTTTAAATTTTATGGCATACCAGCCACCACGGGTTATCTGATGCCAAATCCAGGCACCCCACCACTGTGGAATTTCACAGAAAAAAACTGCACTAAGCTTACATTTGAAAAAGTTCTAGCGCATATATTTCTGGCATTTGTTTAAAGTAATTTTTTCCCCCAAATATTATGGCCATTTTGCTTAAAGCTTGTATTTTCTTAATTTCAAACAAGAATTTAGAAATTATTGGCTTTACTCCGAGCAAGGAAACAAAGACAAAAAAGGGTTACCATGTGTGGTAGAATAAGAGAAAACAAAAGACATTATTAAAGAGAGAAAATGATAAAAAAAAAAGCAGGAATTAAAAAAAACAGAAGATTGTTTGGCACTGTGTTTAAAATTTTGAAGATCAAACTTGACTGGAAAGCAAGATACCAGGAGCACTAGGAAAGAAACTGTTAGCATAAGACATAGGGTTATATCAAGTAATTTCAATTGTAAAATGATGATACCTAATAGCCAATCTAGCACTGCACTTAAATTCATAATTTCTAAATGCCATACAGGAAAGTTTATCAAAATAATTATCTTGAAAATATTTATAGAAAAAAAGTAGAAGTGGGAAAGAGACTGAAGCTGAGATGCCAGATCAGAACCAATAACATTGCGGATGGTTTTTTGTATTTTATCAAGAATTTCTAAATATATATAGCAGAAAAACAAAAAAAAAAAACAATATTTTGACTTACTAAAATATTTCTATAATTATTTTTCAGCTCTGACTGAATATTTATACTTATGTGTAATATCAGATGATGCATTTATTAAAGTTACAGATTTTCTAACTTACTACTGAATTTTGATATGGCAGATATAAATTCTTTCTAAACAAACATGATGAATTAAAAAGCCTTAACAGAAGCATTGCTTATACATGGCAACTTCAAAAATTTGAATTAGAAATAACACATGTGGTATATTTATTAAAGAAAGGGCTATACATCAATTAGAAGACAATGCATGATTGTCAGTAAAAGGGAGAGCTTAACATGCAAATTACAAATTAGAGATGCCAAAACGAAACAAGTACAACAATTATAAGAAATGTTCTAACAGAGAATGGAAAGTGCAGCACTGAAATCCAAAGAAACATTTTGACAGTAAAAAGAAGCATTCAAAAAGCTAAGCAAAGTATTAAGAAATAGAAAAATTTTGTTTGAAAAGAGTACTGAACTGAACTGTTATGTAATTAGTCTTGTTATATGGTAGTGAATGCTGGACAATCTCTTCACTGATGAAGAAGAGACTCAAAGCAACAGAAACAAAGAAAAGAGTACTGAACTGTCATGTAATATCAGTCCTCCTATATGGCAGTGAATGCTGAACAATCTCCTCACAGATGAAGAAGAGACTTGAAGCAACAGACACAAAAGAAAAAGTACTGAACTGTTATGTAATTAGTCTTGTTATATGGTAGTGAATGCTGGACAATCTCTTTACTGATGAAGAGACTTGAAGCAACAGAAACAAAAGAAAAAGTACTGAACTGAACTTTTATGAAATTAGTCATTCTTATATGGCAGTGAATGCTGGATTATCTCCCCAGAGATGAAGAGACTTGAAGCGACAGAAATGTGCTTCTACAGAAGGATGCTGAGGATACCATGGACTAAACATGTCAGCAAAGATGATATTTTAGAGAAAAAGAAACAAATAAAAAACACTTACACTTTACACATCAATCAAATCTCAGGACTAACTAATAAAACAACTTTCAGGCAAAATTCGACTTTATTCATCAACAGTCTCCTTTAGAGTGATACACTGATTCCAATGCTTCTCTAGCAATTCTATGCCTTTAAAGTAAATATAGCAGAAACACCAGACCTGACATGATACTAATTTATGCATGGATGAATGATAGGCTTACAAATGTGTAAAACACTTTTCTTGCCAGAATCTAGCATGATACAGTGAACCTATTTTCCAAGCAGACTTAGCAATTTATTCAATATTGTCTTTTCATTTGACATCAGTGGAAAATTATGAGCCCAAGCATTGCTCATTTGAAAGATAAAACTAAAAACTTATTTATAAATGAATCTTTGTCTGTGTGTGTGGGTGTCTGTATCCGTTACCTATAGACTCTGAAACGGCTGAACCAATTTTCTTGAAAATTTACACAATTGTACTATAAAAGTCTACAAGTGTTCTTAGCTAGGTTTTGTGTCGAGGTACCCCCCAATAAATATTGAAAATCGATCATCAAAAAAAAAAAAAAAAATCGGGTTATAGAAGGAGTGGTCTGATTTTAATTACGCTCATAGACAAAGACATAAGAAACGATATTCAGAAGTTTCAAGGTTGCAGTGCAGAAAATTTGATATCGATACCAGGAAATCAAAATTTGACTTACATCCATTCATTTTACTTTCAGTCTACGGTTTCGCTTTAACTGGAAACAACTATTGCTTTTTTAGTCTTTCGTCCAAGGAGTCTGAGCTCCAGGACCATGGATTAGATTTAAAGCTTTCATTATACCCGAGCAACACCAGGCTATACTGCTAGTTTTATATAAGTTGCTTTAAGCTCAAAGTAAGCCAAAGAGTCATTGGGGATCATGGATCTCCACAGCTTCCTGTCCTTTGTAGTTCTTAAGTTTTCATCTCTCCTAAACTCTGTTCCACCATCAATTTATACAAGCTTGTAAGGTAGATTATTTATTGTTTTCTTCTGTTTCTCTTGCATTCTATGTCCTATGAGCATTAAATTTTATAAGCCTTTTTTCTTATGACCTGCCTTTGAAATTTCAAATATTTCACATCATTCAATAAGTCCCAGGCCTGACATATAGACAGTACCACTAATAAAAAATCCATATAATTTTTATGAAGTACTAACCTTCAAATGGTGTATGACAAAATTTGGGCCCAATTGGATTATGAGTTTACAAGTTACAGTTATTTAAGTGAAACTACTATTGCAAATTTTCAAAACAATGAAAAGATCTAAATTTCATGTATTGATAAATCATTGCTTTCTGATGGGGGGAAAAATACTGTTCAAGGAAAGCAATGGCTTGATAAGTTATTTGAACTCTGCTCTGTCGGAAACAACAGTTAAGAAATGGTATGCTGACTTTAAATGCGGTCATACAGACACAAATGATACTGAATGCTCAGGTCGGCCAAAATCGGCAGTTGTCCAGGAAAACACCAAAAAAAAAATCCAAACTCATTTTGGCCGATCATAAATTGAAGTTGCTTAAGATAGCAGGGAAGTCAAACATATCAGAGGGCAGTGTATTCACCATTTTGCATGAGAAGTCTCTGTTCAAAGTGGGTGGTGTGTTTGCTCACAGTTGATCAGACATAATACATTGAGGATTCAGAGTGTTTGCAACTGTTTCAATGCAACAAGGAGTTTTTGCATAAATATGTGACAATGGATGAAACATGGATCCAACACTTCACTCCAGAGTCAATAGGAATTCAATTACTTTCCCGACAAGAAACTATGCCCACTGTCAGTGCCAAAAGAATAATAACAATAATAATAAAAAAAATCTGAGAAAAATTGTCATTTAATTCATTGATACAATGTTGGGTATCCTACTGAGGAATTTCAGTATGTGCAGACTAGACAAATGTAGTCAATATCATTCCAGACTATTATACTGGGTTGAACTTTAGTCTAAAATGACCTCAACTAAGTGTGAATGGTTTGAATGATATGATTAGGTCATATCTATGTCTGAAATTTTAAATGAGACTAAAAAAAAAAAAAAAGAAAAAAAGGACAGTATGGTGACAACAGTAGTGAAGTCAAGTGCATTAATGTCTGTCCACATCTTCCTTTTCCCATATCAGGTTTTAGCAGAGACATCACAAGCTGAACAACTTGACTGTTATGCCAAAAAGTCATGTTCATGAAGTTCTCAAGATAAAAAAAAAAAAAACACCTGAGGAAAATTATCATTTAGTTCATTGATGCAGCATTGGTGATCCTACTGAGGAACTGCCGATAAACCATCACATAAATGTTATAAATTCAACTCAATCGGTGATTTCAAATTTCTATCTTTCAGATTAGAAAATTGTTTGTATGGTCACAAAATGCAAAATAGAAAAACAAACTAATGTGCAACATTATACAAGACTGTAACACTATTTTGGTTACTGGTAATTAGTAATAACGGCTTTTGGTGGTAAAAACAATATACTTGTCGATTATCATGAAAAGGGTGAACAAAAACACCTAAGGAAAATTATCATTTAGTCCATTGATGTAGCATTGGTGATCCTACTGAGGAACTGCCGATAAACCATCACAAACAGAGATGATACACAATGCAACAAAACCCAAACTATTTTTTTCTTTGTGGTACAGTGGATATCAACTAGGAACAACAAATTGGGGGTGCCGAGTTTGAATTCCTTGCATTCACTTATGCACAAATACCCTTGGGAAAGGTATTTATCTTTCCCCTCCAGTTATGGGTTAAATAACAGGACAGATTGTGTTCTATAGCCTTGGCTAGCAACCAGTCTACCGCAGAAAGCAACAGCAACCTACTGTGGTATAATCTTTGGCCCAGTCGGTCATGTCTCTTTCAAGACATGATCACCCAATGTACGTATCATGTATGACACTTGACTAATTGTTGTAAACTTACGATTGGAAATGAATAATGTCAAAGGTTAAATATTTTACTGCTCCAATATAAGCCAATGTTATAACTTCAACTTGATTGGTGGTTTCAAATTTCTATCTTCCAGATTAAAAAAAATGTTTTTATGGTCAGGAACAGGAGAGAAAAAAACAAAACAAAAAAACTATGTTGCAGCTTTACATATTACAGCAGAAGTGTGGGTAGTGTAATGGTTAACAAGTTAGAAATATCAGAGAGCAGGGTTTGAATTTTGGCCAGTATTAGAACAAAAAGAGGTGACGAGTAAGGAGGTTTAAAGGTGTTGTAATGAAAAACGAAGACGAGACAGGTCAGTATGAATGGATGTACACTTAGTAGCAACAACATTTTATAAATGTTTTAGATACCAACTGAATGCACAATTATAATCTGATAGTAAAAAAAAGAAAAGAGAGAGAGAGATTGAAACCCCATTGAATTCTGCCTGGCATGGAAAAGTACACTGTCGTAAACTTTGTGAAAAAAAAAAAAAAAAAAACAAAGATGAAGAAACTGGTACAAATCAGTCAATGTTTAATGGTAACCACATGTCATCAATGAAATTCAACCAGAAATGTCAGTGTACAGAGGCTAAAATGTTATGAAAAAAAACAAAGATGAGGAAACTGGTCCAAATAAATCAATGTATAATAGCAACAAAAATCGTCTCAGTAATTTAGTCAGAAAGGACGATGTGTAGAGAGATTTAAATTTGATAAAAACAACAAAGATGAGAAGACTGATTCAAATCAATGGAACACAATGTCAAGTTATATGCTATCAGTAACAGCTAGAAAATTCTAGAATTTGATCATAAACACAACATATAACTTGGAGATGTGGTAGATTTAAATAAAATGTTTTTCTTCTAATGGAGGTGAGAAGATACCATGGACAGAACTTGTGAGCAATGACAAGTATGGACACTAAAAGGAAACTTATTTAATATCAGGGAAAGACAGCTGAAGTTTCTGAGATGTAGTGAGGAAGGAGGGCTTGGAGAATCTGATACTCACGAAACGAATAGAGAAAGGGAGAGACAAGAAATCAATGCCTGACATACTTGAGGAACTTCAGTAGATGGATAGTGAAGCAGGGTTCGAGCAGGATAACAGAAAGGTTGTTAAGAGCTAGAAGGGATAGGGAGATGTGGAGGGCCATGATTGCCTATGTTCTGAAGGAAGGAAGAAATAAATTTAAAAGACATCCCTGCATAGCTAATCAGTATTAAGAGGTGGATTCATACCTAATCACAATTTGACAAACAAATAAGAAATTAAAATGTGGATATAAAGTCGGGATTCAATTCTATATTATAATCAATATATAAATTGATCCCTCACTTCGTGGCCATGCTAGTTTCTATATATTCATGGACTTGAGCAAATGGATGGTAGAGTAGAGTTTGGAAGAGGTAACAAGAGAAGCAATGTTAAGAGTGACAACAGATAGGGAGATGTGGAGGGCGATGATCGCCTAAGTCCTGAAACAACATGGCATATAGAAAAAATAAATCTAAAAGACATCCCTGTGTAGTTAATCAGTATTGAGAAGAGGCGGATTCATACCTAATCACAAGTTTATAAGAAATTATGATGTGGATATAAAGTGGGGAACAATTCTATATTATAATCATCATATAAACTGATCCCTCACTTTGTGGTTATGATAGTCTCTGTATATTCATATTCTAGATTTATGGGGCTTCAGCAAATGGGTGGCAGAGCAGGGTTTGGGAGGAGTAACAAGAGAAAGGGTGTTAAGGGGTTAGGAAGATGTGGAAGGCCATGATCGCCTACATTTTGAAAGGACACGGAACATAGAAGCAGAAGAAATGCTGTTACTGTCTGGCCTAACTATTTGAGAAAAAAAAAAAATTCTAAAAATGGTTACTCTACAGTTTTTAGAAATCTCCATTTTTTTTTTCTTCTGATAAAAGAAAAGTTTTTTTTTGTCACTTGTTGGTGAGGAGTAACTTGTGCAGGGAAGCAAGTTCTCAAGTCATGCTGCATATGTGTAAGAGGCAAAGACTGCAGAGTGCATGGTCATGAATAAAAAAAGTGAAAAAAAAAAAAAAATTATATATATATATATATATATATATATATATATTTTTTTTTTTTTTTTTTTTTTTTTTCACTATATAAATTAAAGAGAAGCAAGCCAAGGAAGCAAAAAGATGGGTGGGTATTCATTAATAAGACCTGAAACAGAAAATGTTCAGATTAGAACATGCAGACATTAAGATGGGTCATAATTCAAATTTAAAGGGGGAAAAAATTAAATTAAAAATAAATTTAACCAATTCAGTATAAGAAAATATCTGAAAAAGTAATGTCAACATGGGGTTTAGCAGCTGGAGAAAATATTTTTGCAGAGTTGATGAAATGTTTAGAATAGGAAAATTGTAAAGACTAAAGATTCTGTGGAATTAGTTGCTTTCTGGAGATTTTATTTTTCTTAATCTCATTTTTTGACTAACAGACAAGATAATCCCATTCAAATCCACTTCCGATATTGATGCAAAATTGTTCCTCTCACTTTATACATGTTTACATTCAGAGTCACTCACACATGTTGGAAGAACTCCTTCCTACTTGATTATGTCTCAAGTGGTGTAGCACAAATCCATGCTTGGCCAATTGTAGATTGGTGAAGCTATTTAATCCATAGTTGGAGGTGCTCATCTGCTTTCGTTTTTTTGTACTGCTAGAGTTTCATCTACCCTCCTCACTTAAATTCTTTTTTCATAATTGTTTCAT
Source organism: Ascarosepion bandense (assembly GCA_037127315.1). Classification (NCBI taxonomy): domain Eukaryota; kingdom Metazoa; phylum Mollusca; class Cephalopoda; order Sepiida; family Sepiidae; genus Ascarosepion; species Ascarosepion bandense. The sequence continues at coordinate 526,440 of JBBBDQ010001729.1, forward strand.
CCCAAAGAAAGGTAGGACTGACACCAGTGTGCGGGAGTTAAAGTGAGAGGAAAAAAAAAAGGTACAGGGGATGTCGAAAAGAGGATAAAAAATGGATGGGTATCAAGAAATCAAGACAGTTACTTCATTTATATATGATGGGATCTTCTGGTGATCTTTGTTGTTGGTATCACAATATTTTGCCTGTTGTGCCCCCCTACTGCCTTGTTAACCTGGTTAATCTTCTGGAAATTTTAAACTGAGCAGGTGGTAAGTGAAGTTGCGTTTAAACTTTTGGAGATTGTAGCTATCAGGAAAGCAAGAAAATAGAAGTCAGTTTCACGAATGGAAAGTGCGAGAAAGGATACTGTTAGAGTAGAAGAGGTAGTTACATTTAACTTTTTTGATGGTCAAAGAGCAGGACCTTGATGCCAGTCTAGTAGCACGTGTAAATAAATGTGGTCGGTTGAGAATAAATCAAGAGTATAGTAACATATCTGAAGTTTTGCACAGCAGTGGCAGCGTATACGTTGGAGTAAAGAAAAATTACTGCCCACCTCCATGAAATCACAAAGCTGCATAGAGCACGATTAAAACAAGAAAAGATTTTGGAACTGTTGAATTGTTCTACCTCACCTGCAATAATCATATAATAATTCTGCTTGTTCCTTAGTTATTTCCTTTGTCAGTTACGCCACTTACTCTCTACATGAGCTTTTCCTTCTCCTTTATCTCTCCTCAGCCTTTCTTTCACCTTTGCCAAATGGAAGGGTAGTAAAGAGTGAGAGAGTAGGAGGAGAGAGCCTATAGCATTACTGTATCAGTAGCAGCTTAAGCTGGTGATTGTAGCAGTAATTGTGTGTGTACTGTACAATATTGTAAAAATAGGTAGGCTTTGTTGTAGTATCTTGCGACCTAATAACGAAATTTCTGGCCTACACACCATTGGCCATTATTCAGTTGGTCTTTTCTGTTTAGAATGGACACAGGAGCCATGGTTTTTCAGTAATAAAAAAAAACAAAACATTTTCTCTTTCAAAATCTCTCACAAAACAGCGTACAGTATTTTGGTTATGGTCTGCGCATACGCTGCTTAATATAAGATTACAGTAAAGTAGCTTCTATGGACATTACTTCTATTGATATTTTAATAAAATTATACTGTGCTATCGTTATTTTATTATCCAATACTTTATGTTTGAAGACGTTACTATCATTTGCAGTATGACAAAGTAAAATTTTTCCAGGAAATCAATTATCCTTCCATGGTAATTCCATGGGTTCCGCTAGTTTTTTTTATAATTGTTTCACTCCAAGCAAAGCAGGACTGCCACAGGTGTGAAGGAGATTACAGTGAGAGAAAAAAAAGTATAGGAATGTTGAAAAAATAAGAGATGGATGAGTATCAAATAGATAGAAGATGCCAATTGAAAATTGCTCTGTTGGGAAGAGCTGGTTTATTTAACCACTGAATTTTGAATTCAGAGTCCACTTTCTCCTAGATTGGTTGCCACCCAAGGCTATAGGACCCAGTCTGCCCTGCTATTTACCCATAACTGGAGAGAGAAAAGATGGATTAATACCTTTCCTAAGGACATTTGCATGTTAGCGAATGTAACTAACTTGGCTGTAATTTAAACTCAGCTCTCCGATTCCTTAGTCAAAGCTGCTATCCTTAACTGCACATAATCATCAACAAATATCAAATGTAATGGGTATTCAAAGAGATCACCAGAAGATCCCATCATATATAAATGAAGTAACTGTCTAGATGTAGTCAACTCAGAGTTTAAATTCGAGTTGACTACATCTAGACAGTTACTTCATTTATATATGATGGGATCTTCTGGTGATCTTTGTTGTTGGTATCACAATATTTTGCCTGTTGTGCCCCCCTACTTCCTTGTTAATCTGGTTAATCTTCTGGAAATTTTAAACTGAGCATTTTATTTAATCTACAAGATATATTGTTTTTCTTATTCCACTTACTATTTTTAGGGATATCTCATCTTGCTCTTATTTTGTAATGTTTAATTATTGCTTACCTCATTTCCACTTAAAAAAAAAGTGACAGGAAAGCTTGAACAGCAGCAGCAATAGAGAAGAGAAGCCATGTATGACAAGCAGCAACAGCACTTATCAGCAGGCAGGTTAGGTTTAAGGCTCCAAGTTCTCCACTCAGGATTGTCCCATGGAACAATAGCCGAGTCGGATGACAGTCTTGACTCGTGAATTTGTTGACATGGTAATTGTATGAGAAATACCTGCTTATATTCTTGCACACTTGGTAATGCTCTAAAACTTAACGACTGTCACCTTGGTTGAAATGATAACCCCCCCCCCCCCAAAAAAAAAAAACCAAGTCTTTGTTGACCTCTGCTTTGGCCAAGTTTTGAACTCAAAACCCTTTGGGTTAAGTCACATGATCCAGTGGTTAAAGTAATCCAGTGATTTGACCTAAAGAGTTTTGAGTTCAATACCTGGCTACAGCAGAGGTGAACAAAAACTTAGAGAGTTGAGTTACTAAAGAGAGATAACTGAAATGGGAGATATCCATAAAAAAGGAATGTCCTGTAGAACTAGAACAATCTACTTCCATGGACGAAATAAAGGGTTTGGTTTGAAATTCCAACAAATCACCTGCAAAAGTCTGAAGTGTACAATAGCTCGAAACATGCATATGACAAAGAAGGACAACAGTCTGAACAATGAAAATAGCGTAAATATGTTACCATCTGCAGTTGTAAAAACTAGGGAAATTTTTTTTTTTTAGAGCACATATAAAAATCTCTGCTGGCAGCAAACCGCCTGCAGATGGACAAATAACAAATCTAGCAGATATACAAAGATAGAAAGGAGCATAAGACAAGGATGTGTCTAATAGACATGGAAAGGAAACTACAAGACATCTTACAGAAAGTAGAGTGACAAGAAAGGACGACAAAAACTGCAAAAAAACCGAATACATAGTCATCAGCATTAAGGGCAGCCAAAATGCCAAATACAGGTGGGGGATACTAAAATCAAGCAGGTACAAAACCCGGGAAGTGTTCTAATAGAAGACGAAAAGTATGACATAGCTCCGAAGGTGAATTGGCATGGCGAAGGAAGCATTCCAGAAGTTGAGTAAAGTATTAAGAAACAGGACAATTTTGCTAGAAACAAAGAAGAGAGTACTAGATTGCTATGTGTTGTCAGTTTTTCAATATGGCAGTGAATGTTGGACAATATCATCAAAAATGAAGGAAAACTTGAAGCAACTGAAATGTGGTTCTGCAGAAGGATGCTGTGAATATCATGGATCAAGCATGTGAGCAATGATGAAGTTTTGCAAATGATGGAAATGAAAAGGAAATTAATACTGAGCATCAAGAAGAGACAGCTGAAGTTCCTGGGACATGCAATGAAGAAGGAGAGCTTGGAGAACCTGATACTAAAAGGCCAGATAGATAGAAAAAGCGACAGGAAAGCAGCTTTACTTCCTCTTCCTTTTTAGTTAAACAATTCTTACAAGGGTTTGAAGTATGTTTAGGGTCATTGTCTTGTTGATAAATAAATCCTTGTCCTAATACTTTTGCACACTACTGGTAGTGTGCAAAAGTGTTAAAACAAGAGTGATTTTAAACTTTATTTTGATGCCTTATAAAAGATAAAATATTTCTTGTCCTAATACTTTTGCACAGTACTATATATCTGTAAATTCAAATGAAACTTAGCAGGGAAATAGCCATTTTCAACGTCATTTTAAGACATGCATTCTTCAACCCCTTATAAACAGAGAATGAGAAAAAATTCTTTTTGTAGAAGTGTCTCTGAAGCTTTTTAAATTTTTTAAAGTATATTTTAAGGTAAAAGATAGACTGTCACTTAATTTGCTTCTTTGGTTCAACAGGGCGTTTTTGTTAAACTTTATTATTTTAAATATTTTCTATAAACTCAAGTAACATAGCTCATATAAAGATTTACAAGTTATTTTCAATTTATAAATCTTTACAGGAGTTATGTTTCCTGGTGTGTGGGAGTGGTGTTACAGATATAGATAGCCACACACGCAGCTACACACATATATTGAGATTGGTTTCTGCGTGGTAACAAGGAGATGATCAAGTGGAAGCCTAGAGTCAGTTTTGGGATAGTAGGTCAAGGTTGGTTGACCCAGATACTCTTAGTAACAAATATCTAGACAGGAAATAGACAAAAGCTAGACATGGAGGTCGCGAAACAGCAGAAGCCAGAATTCATGCCAAAAATCAAATTATGTGGAAAGCAAGATTTTGAAGTTAGTTGTAGATTGAATCTTGAATGATCAAGTCATATTTGCTGGGAACTGATAAATGAATGGAAAATGCATTTGAGATAATAGCATAATTTGACCAATTCATCTTAAGCAACTCCAGATAAGAAAAACAAATTTATAAATTCTTATTCGTTAACATAAGACGAGGTCGAATTGTTATCAAGAAAAGGAAGAAAGATAGCAACGAAGATAAAGAAAAATCTAATATTATTCATGTGCCGATTCCTGTTTGTTAAGAGAAGAGAAAGAAAGTGAAGTCAAGCTGTTTATCGAGAAAAGAAAAAGAAAAGAGAGATAGTGACGCAGAACAGTCAACATAAAGGGAAGCGATTTTGAAGATAAGAAGCAGCAGAATTTTCCGAGTACAGAAAATACGACGCTGGTTTGAATAAAAGAATAAAGAAGAATGCAGATATTTCAAAATATTTGTATGCTGAAAATACGACAATCAACTCAAAGAAAATAGCGACAGTATTAACTACATATATTTCAAGTGGACTGCATTTGAATCCAAAGCTGTATAAAGAAAGTGGAGGAAGAGAGAAAAAGAAAAGAAAAGGCAGTAAGATAAGAGAGAAGGAACCGATATAAAGATAAGTTATTATATTCTTAGACCCATGTTAGAACACGCATATACTTCCATGAATATTATGTTACCACATACACCATACCACGGGTTATGAATTATATGGTTCTCCCCATTTTTATTTTGTGTTAATCTCTTGCATTCATATTTGCCTGCATTCATTCATAATTGTTAATATGTGTTGTAAATTGTTATTTTCGATTACATTGGGTATCCAAATTTGTTTTAAGATTCAGGTCATTGGACATTCTTTCATACTTAAATATTTTTATTTTTAATATTTCATTACTTATTAAAATTTCTATATTAAAATCATCTCGTCTTGTTGTTCATGCTTGATTTTTGGTCAGTGCATGTGTCAATATTGAAGCAGACTTGGGAAAGATTGCCGTTCGATTATATCAATCGAACAGCAATCTTATTTTATTATCTTTATTTATAATTGTCCATTTGTCATGATCCAGGACAGGTAACCCGTATCTGTCCATAGATGTGGAAATGTAAATATTCCTGAATCTTGACGGTTATTGTTGAGGCAGGTATATGGCAGTAGGGAATTAAAAAACAAAAAAAAAAAACAAAAAAAAACAACCACCTTTGACTCATGGAAACATATCAGAAAATTGAATTTTAAATTAGTATTTACATCACTGCCATTAGCTATTACATAATACTGTAAAAAAAAAAAAAAAAAAATCAACAAACAATGGAGGATTTTTTTTTAAAAATAAAAATAAATATTTTTTTTTCTTTTATGAAGTTTGTAGGGTATCATTTGCTTCTACCTTCTTAAAAAAAAAAAAAAAAAAAAAAAAAAAAAAAAAAAAAAAAAAAATCCATTACTCTCGTGACATTATATATATATATATATATATATATATATATATATATATATATATATATATATATATATATATAAAAACGTGTGCATATATTTGTGCACCCCTCCCGACAATACAAGTTTCATTAAAATAATCAACAGGGTACTGTGAATTAGCTTTTCTTTCACTCATACAAGCAATTTCTTTTCTGAACATAGGACATGTAAACTCTGTAGATCTAAGTGCTTTTGACTAAAATATATATATATATATGTATATGTGTGTGTGTGTGTGTATGAAAAGAGAATCACCAACAGTTTAAGAATTTTCCGGCATTCACATTTTTTTTTTTTGAAAAGTGCTCAATACAAGAAATATTGTAGAGTATAGTATAATTAAATTTGTTTTTTTATTTAAAATTAATATAGTTTACATTTGAAATTTGTTTTGAGATTTTTTGCCTCTTCATCAGGCAATGTTAGCTCATAGTTGTGAAAATTTTTATTTGAATATAAGAAACAATACATTTGTTATTTATGGATGTGGGAAGACAGAAAAAATTTACGTGTGTATTCACTTTAACTATTCAGAAAAGAAATTCATTTTAAATTTTAAAAAAGGTTATATTTTTGGAGAATACATGATTTCTTCTTTTAATCTTAACGGCAAGAGTGTCAGTCGATCAAAACCCCTGTCTAGATAGCATTTCTGTTGATGTATCCATTATTGCTACAAGATTATTATTTTAGTTTTCTCTGTATCCCATCATTTTCTAAAACAAAAAAGAAAGTAAAAACATTTTATATTTTTGATCTGACTTAAAGGGACCTTTGAGTGCAATTATATTATTTTTATTTCAGTTTAGAATGCATTTTATTCTAATTTTTCATCAAACTCTTAATTTGTAAAAATTATAATTCGTATTTATGTATAAATTTTAATATATATATATATATGTGTGTGTGTGTGTGAGGATATCAATAAATATACATCTGGACATATGCTCAAGTACACTCACATATAAAAATATATTTCTAGTGTTAATAGAACAGTGCTCAATGTAATAGAGCAGAGCTTTAAAGTATATATTAATAAATATATACATTATTTGACATCTATAACACAACTCAGATTTTCATGCATTATGCAATCATCAGGTGCTTATAATGAACTGATTGTTCTGGGATCAGAATTTTTGGTTCTCATGTTGCTCATGGTAGTGAACACACACATACACACACACACATATATTTATATATATATATATATTTATTATAAATTATGTTTTAGAACATGTACATCATTTTTTCTATATATGTCCTCTTCTCTACAATCATATATTTGTTTCAATGTTGGGAGTCCAACATTTCATCAGGAGGAAAGAGTAAGAGTTGGAATCATCCTCTGTTTATATTTGGTTCGTTGTTGTTGTGGGGTTGGTTGGGGTTATTGAGAATTAAGGCAATGTGTCTTTCGTTTTGACTGTTAGACTTTTGAAGACCCTGGTGTGTAGATGTGAAATTGTTGATTAATGGTATTATTTGTTGGAATGTACATTTTATTGGTCGGGTATATCTTTTGGTTAGAATTTCTAAGAAATCTGCGTGTGGAGAGGCTTGACTACTTGGTCAGTTTTATGTGTTTGTGTGGGGGGTTCTTTTTGTGTGTGTGGGGTTTAGGAACCCATCCTGCCTGTTGACCCCAGGAATTTCTAGGGCGGCTTTATGGTTGGCTATCATTTAATTGATTGATGTCTATTGTCAGCAGACCTATTTCATTTATTTACTTTGATCCTGTGGCTAGGATTTCACCTTGGGGTTCCTTAAATAGACGTGATAGGGGTGGGGTGTTTTTTCTTTTTAATTTTGATTCTTTTGGTATGGAAAATGTTTTTTTTATTTTATTTTTTGTCTTCCTATTTTTATTTTAGTGGGATAGGTTTTTTTTATATATTTCTTTATATTTTATATTCAAGTTTGGAGTATTATTATATTTAGGCGAAGTTATTTCAAGAAATCTAAATTTGTGTTTTTTAGGAAGTAAATGCAAATTAGCATTTTATCAGTTTTTTATATAAAGTTGTATGTTTAATCTTAATTTTAAGTTTCGAGGATCGGTTTTTTCTTTTAAATTTTTTTTCTATAAATTATCGTTTGGAATCCTATTTATTTCTTTTAATTTTTTATATATTTTATTTATTTAGATATTTTTGCAGATATTAGATTGATTTTTTTCTATAGCATTTTTTATTTTTTATAATAAAAATATCTACTCAAATTTCCAGTATTTTTTAGCATGATTGTAGGGTTAGATCTTCCGTGTGCTTACAGTTTATTTTTATGTGTAATATAATTATTCTGAAGTAGTATATTTAATCTTAATTTTGAATATATGAATTTTGATTCTTTTTCGAGTTTGGGAGTCATTCGTTTCATTTAAATTTGATTTTTCCAGTACTGAATATTTTTGTATTTAAGTAAGGTTATTGCATTAAGTAAGGTTATTGGTGTAGGCTTTAGTAATAGTTTGGGAGCTTTTTTTTATTTCTTTAATTTTACGTTTTATTTATTTAGATGTTTTTGTGGGTATTAGACCTTCTTTTAAGGATTTATTGGATCGACTTTTTCTATAGCATTTTTAATCTTTTATAATAAGAATATCTAATCAAACTCTTAGTATTTCTTAGCATAATTGCAGTTTACTGTGGTTTCTTAGAAATTCTAACCAAAAAATATACCCAACCGATAAAACATACATTCTAACAGATAATGCCATTAATCAACAATTTCACATCTACACACCAGGGTCTTCAAAAGTCTAATGGTCAAAAGAAAAACACGTTCCCTTAATTCTCAATAACCCCAACCAACCCCACAACAAGAACGAATCAAATATAAACAGAGGATGATTCCAAACACTTGCTCTTTCCATTTTCCTGATGAAATGTTGGACTCCCAACATTGAAACAAACATGATTGTAGAGAAGAGGACATATATAGAAAAAATTATGTACACGTTCTAAAACATAATTTATAATAAATATTCAAAGCTCTATATATTATATATCGAGCACTGTTTTAAATTAATGTTTTGGATGGGGAAAAAAATTTTTTCTTAGCTCTCCTCATTCTATACGCACATTATATATATATATATATATATATAAAAAAACATACATTCTCAGTTAACCAAAAAATATCCTTGATAATGGCTGATAGATTAGCTGAAAATTTGTTTCGTTTTGTTTTACGGCTTATCAACACATTTTGTGTCATTTAACGCTGAATCGAATTATTAAAAATCAAACAAAGTTAATTTCAAGAAGTTTGTATAGTTAACAAATTAATATGTATAACAGACTTATACATTTAACAAACTTATATATTTAACACATTTTAAAATAATAAAATATTTTATAAAAATGTATATATTTCATTTGGCTGTTTAGATTTCATGGCATACCAACCACCATGGGTTATCTGAAGCCAAATCCAGCCTACATACATTATACGTATATGTATTACATATACAAGATTTGCAAACACACATTCGGTAGAACCAAGTTTTGGAATATATAGCGAGTTGGTAGAAATACATATATCTATGTGTGTGTGAGATAGTATTCAACCAGTCATATTTTTGAGTACATTCCGATTTCTTGTAAGAATTCGAGTATCTTGCTTGGTCTCGTTTCCATAAACGAGTTTTTTCAAACTACTTGTTTAGTAATGCTTCTTTCGCACTCTACTTAAGTTTGTACACTCTAAAAGTATATGTTTGACACTTAACCTTTTTTGACAGCTGGTACATATTGTCACCAAAACCTGTTCTCTTCTAAGTTAGTAGATAGCTGAAAGTGCTTTTATCTAGAGATCATTTAGACATATAATTATCTAAATGCTCAGAAACAAAATCATTCATATGAATGGAAGAAAAATTCAATAAAACGCTTAATTGCTGTGCCTTGTCAGTTGTCTTCAATGAAGTGTGTGTGTGTGTGCGCGCACATAAAAAAAGGAACAAAACACACCACTTACTTGCTACCAAGGTTTTGACCACACAGGTCTCTTCAGGCAAGCTAGTAAGTAACTGGTGTGTATTCTGTTCTTTAACATTATTAGCACTGCATATTCAATTCATTTGTGTTGGTTGTATATTGAGCACTTTTTTCGAACTACTCTCTACTGGTGGAATCAGCCACTATTTTATTACTGTGTGTGCGTATATATTTTATATATTTTAGTCAACAATACAATAATACTCACTCATACACAATAAAAAGAAACCTTCAGATATTGGAGGCCATCTACATTAAATTAAAACAACCCACAATTAATAAAATCATGTTTAAATCTGGTCATAACATTACATAGCATTTCAATATATGGTTCTGTTAACATTTCAGGCTCTTGCGCGGCATGACGGCATAGAACCACATTGCAAATTTACACTGCATTTGCTATTTGGTGACTGTTGTCGTTGCTAAGCAAAGTTTTATGTCAACACAAGAGAAATAGTTTTTGATGGTGGATGTTTTTATGTTAAAGTCCCTGTAACCTCTCTGAAGATGGCTCATGGGAGCCAAAAGCTTAGAACCAACTTAATAAAAAATTATCCAAATGTCGAAGAATTTTTGTCTATTTTCACCTGAAATTAAAGCCAAAATACGATGTTTAGAACGGCTCATGATTAAACATAATAGACATTCATTGTCTCTTATATTTAACAGTATGTTTAGAAAATTATGTGTTGCCTCAATGCACTAAATATATATTACATATATTCTGAAATGTTGTGATTTGATTTTTATTAGCCTGATACATGTCATGTGTATTAAAGCAATATGCAATTATTTTAAAATGTATGCGTGTATGGGATATTTTGTATATGTATAGAAATACTGTTTGTTTTGGTGTATGTATGCGTATTAATACATATGTCAAGTGTATTAAAGCAATGGACAATTTTTAAAATGTATGTATGAGAAATCTTTTATATGGCAAAGTGTATTAATGTATTAGTTGACATAAGTGTATGCGTGTGTGAATGAAATGTCTATAAACATTTCTGATTAAATCATTGAAAAAGTAGTGGACAGGTATACATGGTGTTGTCACGATTTTTTTGTCGGTCAACAAAATATAGCTGGATTGTAAAAACATGTATATATATTTGCTACTTTTCAATACATGTGACACATACCTAACTAATAAAAATCAACCCTATATATATATTTTTTTAGAACATGTACAGAATTTTTTTTTATATAATAAAAATAATATAAAAAAATATAAAAAATTCTGTACATGTTCTAAAATATAATTTATAATAAATATTCACAGCTCTATATATATGATGTATCGAGCACTGTTTTAAATTAATGTTTTGGACATTGTAAAAAACTTTCTTCGTTCTGTATTCACTCGAGATATATATATATATATATTTTAGAAAAGATTTTAGATTTTTTACAATGGGTAATACATATTTCACTGCATATTGTGGCTTGTCAGACCCAAATGGCACAACAGTTGATCCTCAAAATATCACCCTCCAAAAATATTCTAAATATGGACATGTGAGTGAGCATCTATGTAAAATAATTCTTTGTGGGGATATGTGAAATATGTATCACCCATTGTAATAAATCTAAAATCTTTTCTAGATTATATTACTGTTAAATTTAATAAATGAATTTAACATTGAGCTTCTTCTCTATCGGAATTTACCTGGATAGTATACCAAATGTGTTATGTTTTATTTATATATATATATATATATAAATAAATAAATAAAAGATAGTGAGGCATATTTTTAGATATCAAGAACAATATTGGGGAAAATGTATGACATTGTGGAAAAGTTTCACTCATGATAGATTTTGTCTAGCAGGATTTCAGACTACATTTGATATATTGGTATTACTACACGTGCACAAGAAGAAAGGGTACTGCGGACTTTCTTTATCTTTCCATTACTTTTGTGATTAGGTATCCCACACTAATATAGTAGAAGGTCTGCTAGGAATAGTGTAAAATGTTATAAGAGCCAGGTCATAAATTGACTTGTAATCAAGACACTCTATAGACATTTTCGTCATTGAAAATTGTTCTCTCCTTTGATCAGAGTAGCATTTTTTTATGTCAAACTTGTGATCAGTCTGGTTACAGTGGGTGACTAATCATTTCATGTATTGTTTTGTAAAATATCCCTTTTGTGTTCATATAATATTTTATTTACATTCCTTGAGGTTTCTTCTGTTCTTTGTGACAATTATTACAGTCAATGGTGTATACTCTTTCAGGTTTTAGCTTACTGTATTGTTTAGTATTGACTAAGTCTTTCATTGTTTTGGATGTCAGTCAGTTAAGTGCCATACGTGATACACGCTTTGGGCAATCATGTCTTGAAAGAGACCTGACTGACTGGGCAGAAGATTTTCTATTCTGCTCTTTAAACTATAGCTGAAGGTAGATTAGACGGATTGTATTAATAAGTAGCAATTATTGGGGGATCAATTTATTACTTAATAACAATAGAAAACTGATCCCCCACCTTTTGTCCAGTAAAAGCTTTACTTATGTTTCCAACTATTATCTTCATTCAGTCAGTTATGTGATACACGCTTTGGGTGACTATGTCTCGAAAGTGTCATGACTGACTGGGCAGAAGATTATCCCGCAGTAGGTTGCCATTGCTTTCTGTGGTAGACTGGTTGCTGACCAAGGCTATAGAACCCAATCTGTCCTGTTATTTAACCCATAACTGGAAGGAAGAGACAGACTAATACCTTTCCCAAGGGTATTTGTGCGTAAGTGAATGCAATGAATTCAACTGGAATTTGAACTCAGCGCCCCGATTTCTCATTCCGAGCCGATATCCACTGTACCACAATGCACATTGTAGTAGTAACAAATTTTACGTTGAGTTTAGATAGATTCTTTACGATTGTAGATATGATAGAGTTAGAGAGTAGGACAATACATTTTTTTATTCAGGAGAGGGTAATTTTTGTTTTTGAATATTTTATAGGCCTGTTTCACATTGAATATAAAGTAATTAGGGTAGTGGAGAAGTTTGAAAGTGTTTTCAATGTACTTCTTCTTCCATGTAAATAATCTGGGCTGCATATTCTTAATGTTCTTTGGTAGAGTCCAATGATTATGCTGGATATTATTTTGTTGTTATGAGAAAAATAAAAATTTAGGTCATTTTTGTTGGTTGATTTTTGGTGGACACCAAGCAGCTTAGCTTGATATCTAGGAAAAGTAAGAAATTGTGTTTTGTATGTAATTATGCCAATTGATAAAATATTTTGAAAAGTACCGAATTTGAGAAGATACCTGCTATCACTCCACTGAAAAGTGATCTCATTGGTAATCCAAATTTTTGTTTATAAAAATCATTAAATGTGAAGTAGCATTGATTGGTGAGGAAAAAGCAGATTTTTATTATTTTAGTTGTTGGTAGAGTGAGCTTTATTTTTTATTGTTTTAAATGCTTTTTAGGAGATTTAGGCATTTTTCAACTTGGATGTTCATGTAGATGGATTTTATATCTAGACTGGTCATGCATTTGTCAGTCATGTTCATTTCCCTTAATTTTTCAACTAAACTGCTGGAGTTATATGAGAATAACTTATGGTTCCAAGAAGAGGGGTAAGAATTTTTGTTATGGCTTTTGCCAGATTATGGGGGGTGCTGTCAGTTCATGAGATAATGGGGTACATTGGGATGCCAGTTTCATATATTTTAGGGAGAGCGTAAAGTTTGGGTGTTCTAGGGTGATATTCTTTAAGTCAATACCATGATTTGTTTTCATTTTAAATTAGTTTCCTTGTTACAATTTGTGCTTCAGTAGTTATTTTTGTTTAATAATTTTTTGTATGTGTCATTGAATAGTGAGTTAATTATATGTATATATATAAAATACGCTCTCCCACCCTGATTGAGCACTCTGGAAGAGTGGGAGGCTTTGAAAACAGTAGCTACTCCAGCATATACGCATCGCTCATTCAATAATGAATTAGAGCACTCTAGCTATTGGGCGTGTGCAATGATATACTCGCTAAAAGGTCTGCCTTCTACTGGACACTCGTGGCCCAGAGGTAGAATCGCCAACTGATGCCGATTTCGGTCGGGTTTCAGTCCTGGGTTAGGAAGCGATCGGAGTCTAACCGTACTGATGAGCTGTGATACAGTGAAACAGATCTGTTTGCAGATAACTATAGTATATATATTTTATTAAAATACTTTAATCCAAAATGGAAAAGTAGGAAGGTAAATCCCAAAACCTGATCTTAATTAATAAAAATTAAAAATTAAAAAATGATACAGGAGGAGAGCTCAATGTAATTAAAATTACAGAGCTAATATAAAATAAAATAAATTTTCAATATTCAAAAATGTTGAATGAATATTTCAACATAAAATCCCTAAGAGATTTTACATCTCCTCAGCAACCGTACATTTCAAAATGGAAATAAAAATAAAAATAAGAGATAAATAAAAATAAAAAAAGAAATATTTTGTGGATTTCCTTATTTCTATCATATGAAAAACTATATATTATTAAATTTCTTAATAAAAATCTATTAAATAAATGTAATGAAATAAATGTCATATATAAACATAGAAAATATTGACCTTAGAATATTGATAAAAAAACCATTATGTTTATTAACTTGTATATATCCAATCTGTTTTAGAAAAATAATAATTAAAGAGATATTAAAATAATTTAATTGATATTTACATTTTCTGTAATGATTAAATAGATATTCAAAAGATTGTATTATGATATTAAGAATGGGATTATAATATAATAAAATCGATTTTATATAAAAATAAAATGAATTTTAAAAAATTGTTTAATTAAAAGATGTCATTTATAAATTAAGAATTTTGAAAAATTAGAATAAAATGCATTCTGAATCAGAATAAAAATAGTATATTTACTTAAAAGTCCTTTTAAGTTAGATCAAAAATATAAAATGTTTTCTTTCTTTCTTCATCTCTTTTCTTTTAGAAAATGTTGGGATATGGAAAAAGCTGAAAGAAAAATTTTGTAACAATAATGGATACATCAACAAAAATAAGGTCTAGACAGGGGTTTTAAAAATTAGGTTAGCACTTTGGCCATTAAGTTTGAAAGAAGAAATCATGTATTCTCCCAAAACAAACTTTTTTTCAAATTTAAAGTGAATCTCTAATCTGATTAGTTAAATTGAACACCTAGATAAATTTTTATGTCTTCCCATCTATAAATAACAAACGTATTGTTTTTTATATTTAAATGAAAATCATTTTCAAAACTATGATCTAACATTGCCTGATGACGAGATAGAAATTTCCATGTCTCAATGTATTTTTAATTAAAAAAAAACCCATTTAACTATATGATTATATCATGCTCTACAATATTTATTGTACTGAGCACTTGGAATTGTAAAACTGTTGGTTCTCTTTACCTGGATTTATATAAGTGAAAGAACATGTAGATTAAAACCCACTGTTCAAGCATTTACTTTTATAGAGAGTGCTTGATACAGAGTAGAAATTCATGTGTAGTGCTATAATGCTTTTATAAACAATGTGATAACAAAATTACTATATATATATATATATATATATATATACACACACAAACAAGCAAGCAAGCATTTATTAAAAAAAACAATATATATATATATATATATATATATATACACACACACAAACAAGCAAGCATTTATTAAAAAAAACAATATATATATACACACACAAACAAGCAAGCATTTATTAAAAAAAACAATATATATATATATATATATATATATATACACACAAACAAGCAAGCATTTATTAAAAAAAACTATATATATATATATATACACACACACACAAACAAGCAAGCATTTATTAAAAAAAACAATATATATATATATATATATATATACACACACACAAACAAGCAAGCATTTATTAAAAAAACAATATATATATATATACACACACACAAACAAGCATTTATTAAAAAACAATATATATATATATACACACACACACACACAAGCAAGCAAGCATTTATTAAAAAAAACAATATATATATATATATATATATATACATACATACACACACACACACAAACAAGCAAGCATTTATTAAAAAAAACTATATATATATATATATATATATATATATATATACATACACACACACACACACAAACAAGCATTTATTAAAAAAAATATATATAGTCATCCGCAGACAGATCTATTTTGCTGTATCACAGTGCATCAGTACATTTAGACATCAGATTGCTTTTAGCCAGGATTGAAACCCGACCAAATTGACATCAGTTGGCGATTCTACTACTGAGCTATGGGTGCTCAGTAGAAGGCGGTGGACTTTTAGTGTGTTATATACAATGTAACATATGCCAGTAGTAATTTTGTTATTATAATGGTTTATAAAAGCATAATATCGCAACACAAAAATTTTCATGTTTCAGGACAAAACCCGTTCCTTTTCAGGTCATATGTTAAAATAAATGGTGAAAATGATTTCTTTTTGAAAATAGACGAATTTCTAGTTATTTAGAAAATGAGGGAGTGTTGGAGGAAATGTATTTAGGCATGTCAAAATTATTCAATCAAAATTTAAAATTATGTAACCATGGAGATTTAAATATTTGGGTTATGAAAGGGGGCAGAATGGCTTAGATTTAGACATGTCACTTTTTAATTTTGTCTGGGTAAGATACATAGTGGGACCTTAAATGTTTTAAAATGGTAGACAATTTTAATCAGGAGGTTGGATTTTATGTGTAGGTTTTTTTTTTTATTGAATTTTAGGTTTTATTTATTTATTGAACAATAGATTTTTTTTTTTAATGAGTATAAATCAGAATTAGTATTAAATAATTGTGGTATACTTAGTTATATTGTATAAAGAACAACGATTTAGTATTGTGTGAGTCATTTATTTTATTAAAAGAATATTCATTTTTTATATATGTTAAATTCAAGAATGCCAAGTACAGTCCAACAAGATCTCCTTAATATAAAATATTAAGTGTTATACCTGTATAGAGAGATCAATGGATGTTATCCAGAGCAATATGATATTTATAAAGGAAAACTTAATACATCATTTAGATTAATTATAAATCATAATTAATTTCTATGAACTAAATTAGCTCATTTCATCAGATCACACTATATTTGTTCCATTTGGTATAAATAATTTTCCTGGAATAAATATTTCTTTAAAATGAAATGGTAAACAAGTAACCTGATTTAAAACAGAGACCTTAGAGTTGTTCTCAGTTGGGGATCTCTAGATTGGTCGAAAAGAGGTCATCATTCTTGGATAGTGACCATAAACTCATTACACGCTCACTCACAAGCACATGGATACGTATATATGTGTAACCCTACAAATTAACACACTCACGTATACTTATTTATATCCATATACACACATATCCATACATCTATACATGTTCATACAAATGCATCTGTGCATATACTTACATATATCCACAGACACACATTTATCCACGCTCACATTCAAATCTCGCATTCACACTCAGATATATATTTTTATGAAGACCAAATTTCTACGCATATAATTAGTAGTAACATATTTACACAAGTATACTAACAAATCTCACATATACTCACAGAATACGCATATATTTGCATACTTACACACATACATATATTTCCTTACAGACATGTCAGTACTTATATATATGTATATACAAATTTATTATTTGTACATGCATCCATCCATCTATATTCACATAATTGTGTTCACACACTCACATGTCTATGTAGAGCAGAGTCGTGTGTGGGTGAGCATATATATATATATATATTGTTTAATATTTAGTTTTTGGTTCTAATAGGGTTAGACCAGTACGCATTTGTATTAAGAAGTGTTCTATACAATTATATTGTAGAACATTGGAATATTTTTCATTTTTAAACGAGTTATTTTGCTACATTGGTTTCTACCATGAGTGGCTTTTTCAGGCGATTTTTAATAACTTTTATTATAATCATAATTAAAATATTTTAAAATAATAGTTATTTTTAGTAGTTTTTCCTATACATATTAAAGACAGTATACGTGGATTGTCATTATGCTATATATATATATATATATATTTGAAACAGTGTGGAATGTCAACATTATTTTTTTTTCTTTTCAAGTTACATGTTCTGTTCATCTTGAAAAACAACTACAAAGGACTGCAAGAACTGAGTATTAACTCAAGGCACGCTAATGAAATTTCACTTTTAGAAAGACATGAAACGTTGCCCAGTTAATGTCTTTTTGTTTGTCTAGTTCTCTTAAGTCCAGTAGCAGTTATTGCTCTTTCCAGTATTGATGGAGTGTTCTTTCCTAGTCTTTTAATCAGCAGGCAGAAATAAAAACCCAGAGGAGTTACCCAAGCATACACACTTAGAATGTCCCACAGTAAAATTAGCCATGTGCCACATCTTGCCTTTGTGGAGGAGGCTCAGGTAAATACCAAGGAGAATTGATCAAACAGCTTGTACTACTGTTGATTGAAATTAATAAAATCTTTCTTGTAAAATATTTGAAACAGTGTGGAATGTCAACATTATTTTCAACATTATGTCAACATCAACTATGTCAACATGGACTAGGAAAGAACACTCCATCAATACTGGAAAGAGCAATAACTGCTACTGGACTTAAGAGAACTAGACAAACAAAAAGACATTAACTGGGCAACGTTTCATGTTTTTCTAAAAGTGAAATTTCATTAGTATGCCTGAGTTAATACTCAGAGTTCTTGCAGTCCTTTGTAGTTGTTTTTCAAGATGAACAGAACGTGTAACCTGAAAAGAAAAAAAAAAATAATGTTGACATTATATATATATATATATATAGAGAGAGAGAGAGACACAGAGACACACACACACACACACACACATCTTGCCCTTTTTTTCCATGTACTCACTTATAAAAACTTATTTGTATATGCATGTAATGTTTATGATGTATGAATTGTGAAATATACCACCTTGTTTCGGGGGAGAAAAGTGGACATGTATGTGTATACACATATACAAGGTGGTATATTTCACATTTCATACATCATAAACATTACATGCATATACTAGCATATATCCTTTGGATTTCGATATCAACATGTACATACATAAGTAAACTGATCAATACAGGAGGGTATAATCAATTCAAGAGGGTACAGTCGACTACATCCTTAATCCAAGATTAACACCAACATACATATAATCAGGCGCACATGGCCGTATCTGACTACCGGGCATGGGTCCGGGCTGATCTGTGTAATCATAGTGAAAATCCAGGCAAGGAAAAATGTCTTCCTCAGAAATCAAACTAAACAATTCACAAAGAAAGAAAGAAAAATGAAGAAAACATCCGAATGAATGCAGTAAAAATCTGTTTGTTTGTTTATTAATTTTTGGGATAAAAGACTGGTTATACTCAGAAAGTCCGAACCTGATTTCCTGCTTTCGTTCACATTCTGTGCCTAATTTCCATTGGAATAGCCGAAAAAATCCGCAAAATCAGTTTCTGGAAACGGATGACACTGATGACGTCATCACATTGTCAACTAATAAATCCAGGCAATTTTCTCTGTGCCCAGTGTTTTTTAGCATCAGCTACGGCCCTACTTATACATGATGTATACTTATAACTAGGGGCACCCATATACACTGAATATCCATACAATAATACATATACTCATAGATGTTACCATAATTATACTTGGGCACCCCTACATATACAGAACAGGCACATAATTAGGTGTACCCATAGAAACAAAATATCCCTATATAACCTTACAGTTAAGTGCACAAAGCACAGAGTCATTGCATACATATACTGGTATATTTACCCATTACATGGAAGATCTCCACCTTCACTTCTTCAGTCCATAAAAAAACACCCAATAAAAGATCAATGCAAGATAAGAATGAATTGGCAAGTGTGACGGAATGGGGTAATTCTAAGATTCTATGTACTAGTTAGTTTAAATTTATTTTTATGACAGCATTTGAAAATTTCATTTCTTTGATTTAATAACTGGCTAGTTTCTCTGAATTTGATAATTCTAATCTTTTCATCTAAGCATAAATTGCATCAGTTTCTGAAGCCATTAGGGGTTTGAGATTTCTCTATAATCTCAATTCAATCTGTGGGGAAAGATTTCTGTCTTTTGAATTCCCAGAAATGTTTTAAGAGAGCAATTTGATATTTCAGGTGGGGCTTAAAAAAAGATTGCTTATGATTATTAAATAGGTGTTGTTTCCATGGTCCGGTGGAAATTCCTAAATATACTTTTTCTCATTTCTGTGTTGACTAGGATAAATGGTTGCTTGGTACAAATCTGCATATATCTTCAACTGGGTATTTGTTTTTGACTCTACAGTTACAAGAGGTTGTATTATCTGTTTGTTGATTGTTATAAAATTTATTCAGTATACTATTATTGTGTAAGTTAATGATGCTGTTAATGTTGTGAGTGCAGGAATAACTAATTTTTAATGTTTTTCTACTGAAAATTTTACTTAGTGGGTAAAATTAAAATTTTTTAAAAAGCTTAAAATGTTGCCCAATAAAAAGCTTAAAATGTTGCCCAATAAAAAGCTTAAAATGTTGCCCAATAAAAAGCTTAAAATGTTGCCCAATAAAAAGCTTAAAATGTTGCCCAATAAAAAGCTTAAAATGTTGCCCAATAAAAAGCTTAAAATGTTGCCCAATAAAAAGCTTAAAATGTTGCCCAATAAAAAGCTTAAAATGTTGCCCAATAAAAAGCTTAAAATGTTGCCCAATAAAAAGCTTAAAATGTTGCCCAATAAAAAGCTTAAAATGTTGCCCAATAAAAAGCTTAAAATGTTGCCCAATAAAAAGCTTAAAATGTTGCCCAATAAAAAGCTTAAAATGTTGCCCAATAAAATTTATTCAGTATACTATTATTGTGTAAGTTAATGATGCTGTTAATGTTGTGAGTGCAGGAATAACTAATTTTTAATGTTTTTCTACTGAAAATTTTACTTAGTGGGTAAAATTAAAATTTTTTAAAAAGCTTAAAATGTTGCCCAATAAAAAGCTTAAAATGTTGCCCAATAAAATGCTTAAAATGTTGCCCAATATTAAATTGGAAGAAATTTCTGTCTTAAATCCCAGCAATTTAAAGACTTTAGTGACTCTTTTCCACTTGAGATGATGGTGGACCATTACTATTAGCGATAATTATGAGTCCATCCCTGTATAGACCGATTTGTTTCAAGTCAACTATCCTAGGTCCTTAATTCAAGATTAATGCAAACATACATATAATCATGTGCACCCATATACATGAAAAACATATATAATCAGGCACACTCTTATACATGATGTATACTTATAACTAGATGCACCCACATACACAGAATATACATACAACCCTACATGCAACCATAATGAGACTTAGGCACCCCTACATATATGAAACAATATGGTGTTTAGGATATAAATTCCTACCAAATCTGTGATTTGGGCAAAATCAAATACACCCATGGGGACATCAAAGTTATCACCATGGCTTTTTATCCTTGTAGAATTATTATTGGATAATACTGATGTTTTAGAGGCTAATATAATTTTGAATTCTTCATCAGTAATTTTCATTAAGTTCTTCGCAAAATGCAGACTATCTAACCATAGACTTTTTGATATGAATGGGTAGAAGTCCATAATGTTGAACTGAATGAAAGTCATCTTATCTTTGTTTTGAATGCTCTTAAACCATTTAATTGTATCTGCAGAATCTTTTCACAGATTGATAATGGAAGATTCTTATATGTGGTCAGTTGTTTTTAATTATATTTTTAGAGATAAGTCCTGGTTTTGTTTTGGAGGGGTTAATCAATCTTGTTTGCAGTTTGTTATTGAAGTTGGGCTTGTGGTCTTTAAAAAGTAAGTATGCATTTTTCAGGTGAATTTTTCCCCATTCTGTCTTCAATCATAAGTTTACTTGCAAATTCAGCCGTGTCTTGGTTGATTTTAGACACAATCTTATGGTCTCCATCAACTTTATAAGTACTGATAATAAAAATACATATGTGAGTGTGCAAACAAGATTTGTATATGAGCATGGATGGATGTGTGTCTGTGGGTATGCGTAAGTATATGCACAGATGCAATTGTATGAACATGTATAGATGTATGGACATGTGTGTATATGGATATAAATAAGTATACGTGAGTGTGTTAATATGTAGGATTACACATATACGTATCCATGTGCTTGTGAGTGAGTGTGTAATGAGTTTATGGTCACTATCAAGAATGATGACCTCTTTTCAACCAATCTAGAGATCCCCAACTGAGACAACTCTAAGGTCTCTGTTTTAAATCAGGTTACTTGTTTACCATTTCATTTTGAAGAAATGTTTATTCCAGGAAAATATTTATACCAAATGGAACAAATATAGTGTGGTCTGATGAAAGTCTAATTTAGTTCATGGAAACGAATTAGAATTTATAACCAATCTAAATGTGTTGAGTTTTCCTTATATATATATATATATATATATATATATAAAAAACAGGCATTCACTCAAAAAAGTATATGTAAACATTCATTAAACAAGAAAAACAAAAATATATATATATATATATATATAATTACAGACAAGCAAGTATCTATTCAACAAACAAACATACATACAGGTATATATACACACATATATATAGGTATACATAATCAAGCACCCACTCACAAAAATAAACATACATTGCACACAGCTATAATCCCTCTCATGTTCTCCTCCTAATGCTGCTTTCACGCTCACGTAACTATGATTAGGACAAGTTTGCTGCCTTGAAATACAGTGACCAACAGAATCATTATTTTGAAATGGTACCACACTGTTACCATCAGCTTTACTTGTTTTGTTTAAAGTCGTTTGTAGCTTTCTTAGTATTCCAAAATGACTCAAAACCTCTCTCACAATTCCATCTTCTATAGTTCCTGGTTTGATTCCATCAACAAGTACTTTTTTCAGGTATGGTCTGTAATTCTTGGTCTTTTCAGATCGCTTGGTGATCAGTCTTTTGCCAGCAATATAGTGAGGACGCCTTTTCTGGGCATTATCAATTGTTTTTGAAGTTTTGTATGTAACACAAGCCAATCGAGTGGATTTGTTTTTCCGTGTCACAATACACTCGAGAACCTTGCCAGATTTTTGAAAATGTTTAAAGACTAACTTGTCACTCATGTTCTTTCTTAAGCTTCCAACATTGAGTTTCCGGAATTTTACATCCTGAACATCATCGGTGGGGCTGTCGGTGTCACTTTTAATCCTGCCTGAAATCTTTGAAAAATAAGCAGTATTTGTCATAAGAGAAAGCGTAAACATGTGTCTGTCTATTAGAAAACTAGTTTACTCTAACATTACAGCTAAGGATATGTTAGTATGTCTACTTAATGAACATTAGGGTGTTTAGGAATTTATCAACTGAGAGGAAAGTGCCTTTTAAAAGCAAAGCAAAGTATGAAGAAGCAGGAAAATTTCATTGTAAACAAAGAAAAGAGTACTGAACTGGTATATATCGGTCCTTGGCAGCGAATACTGGAAAATCTCTTCAAAGGTGAAGAAAAGGGCTTGAAGCAAAAGAAACAAAGAAAAGAGTACTGAACTGTTATGTAACATCAGTCCTCCAATATGGTAATGAATGCTGGACAATCTCCTCACAGATGAAGAAGACACTCGGAGCAACAGAAACAAAGAAAAGAGTACTGAACTGTTATGTAACATCAGTCCTCCAATATGGCAATGAATGCTGGACAATCTCCTCACAGATGAAGAAGACACTCGAAGCAACAGAAACAAAGAAAAGAGTACTGAACTGTTATGTAACATCAGTCCTCCAATATGGCAATGAATGCTGGACAATCTCCTCACAGATGAAGAAGACACTCAAGCAACAGAAACAAAGAAAAGAGTACTGAACTGTTATGTAACATCAGTCCTCCAATATGGCAATGAATGCTGGACAATCTCCTCACAGATGAAGAAGAGACTTGAAGCAAAAGAAACAAAGAAAGAATACTGAACTGTTATGTAACATTGGTTCTCCAATATGCTGGACAAACTTCTCACAGATGAAAAGATATTTTTTTTTTAAAAATCGTATCACCCTGAGCAAGGCAATAATGCCACTGATGTGCAGGGGGCTACGTACTAGTGAAAAGTTTGGAAAAGAGAGAGCCAGAAACCACATCCTGGACAGAGAACAAGGGATGAGCCTCTTAACCTGTACAATACACGTGGGTGTAGTGTGAACCGGGTGATAGTTTAGTCTATCTACTCCAATTGAAAAAAAAAAACAAAAAGAGGAAGAAAAAAAAAAGAAAAGTGAAAAGATTGGAAAAGAGAAAGCCGGAAACCACATCCTAAACAGGGAACAAGGCATGAGCCTCGTCACCTGTTCACTAGACGTGGGTGGAGTGTGAACCGGGTGATAGTTTAGTCTATCTACTCCAGTTGAAAAAAATAAAAATAAAAGTAGGGGTGAGACAACAGAAATGTGGTTCTACAGAAAATACTGAGAATAATACTGAACATGTCAGCAAGAAACATTTACACTTAACATAAATTGTTGAAATAGGGTACATAATGAGAAAAGAGTGCTTTGAAAATTTGATACCCACAAGACCTGCTGAAGGTAAGATGGACAGAGGTAAATGAGGCATCACTTGTGTAAACTGTTGGCAGAATAGGGATTAGGAGAGCCTGGTTCACACTTCACCCACGTCTATTGAACGGGTGAAGAGGCTCATCCCTTGTTTCCTGTTTAGGATGTGGTTTTCCAGCTTTCTCTTTTCAAATCTTTTCACTCTTACGTAGCCCCTGCACGTCAGTGGTGTTACCGCCTTGCTTGGGTTGATATGATTAAAAAAAAAAAAAAAAAAAAAAAAAAGATAGCAAAAATACAAAACTTAACAGCTACAAAGGCAATGAAGCTCTGGAGACCCAGGATCATCTTAAAGTATTGTGGCGCAAATTTCCTCAAAGAAAATCTGGAAGATGTCATTTTGACAAGTGAAAATAATTTACTCAAACAAAGATACATGGAAAATGTTCTGTTCAACAAGTTTCATAAATATACATTCTCATCATTTCAGTTGGTCTTTCCTTATAAAATTAGAATTGGAAAATATAAAAGTTGAAAAGGGAAAAATACACGGACATTAAATTAATTAAAGCCTTATTTCTATATTTGCCTATATTTCTGAAATGAGGTATTGTGATTATTTACATTGTTTGGACTGTTATCCTCATCTTTATTGCCATATTCATTCTTTCAACATCTGTCTATATTTCTGAAATGAGGTATTGTAACTATTTACACTATTTGCATTGTTTGGGCTGTTGTCCTCATCTTTATTGCCATATTCACTCCTTCTACATCCGTCTATATTTCTGAGATGAGGTATTGTAACTATTTACACTATTTACATTGATTAGAATTTTGAAATGAACCCTCTATATGCTCAAGGCCACACAGCCCAGTGGATAAAAGCATTGGTTGAATTTAGCGACCTGATCCAAAGAGTTGTGAATTTAATACCTGCCTACAGCAGTAATGAACAAAAAATTAAGTTCAGTTAAAGATAAATAACTGATACTTGAGGAGGCATGACTCTTGGATGAAATAAAGGGTTCAGTTACAATGGCCAAAACATTGTGAATATGTCAAAGAAGAGCCATATTCAACATGGATCAGGTGCTGTTTCGCTAATGCAGATTTTGTACTTGTGAAATACTATTCTTGCTGTTAAAATTTTATATATATATATATGTGTGTGTGTGTGTGTGTGTGTGTGAAAATTAATTGGATGCCTTTATAAATCCTTTTTTTGTGAAGAATGCAGTCTGTAAGAGGTCTGCAAAAAACTATTACCAATGGATTTATAAAAGCATCCAATTTATTTTCATTATAATACTCTTCAATTCTAACATTGAGTTCTCATTGGATTACAATCTTCCTGTGGAATTGACCTTACAAAGTACTAAGGATACTACTATATATATATATATATATATATATATATATATATACACACATACACACACAGTATTTTACATTTGGAGAATAGCCATTTCTGTAGGACCTTTAAAAGCCTGCTTCATCAGTTCCAGCTAAGAGATGTTATGAAGTTACGAAAAAATTCTTGTTTGAGTGAAAACAAGTTTTAGAGAAAAGGAAAGAGATAAAAATTAGGGGAGAGGGTGGAAGTGGCAGATATAATGCGTAGTCAATAGAAGTTGGAAAGAATTTGGTCAGACAACAGGCATAAGAGTTCAAGGTTAAATGGTGAGAATAATCTTAAAGGGGATTATGTGTATATAGTTAATCCCATATTAAGGAAATTTAAACCTAATTTTATGTTGACACTTGCTAACCAATTCGTTTCTCTGATTTAAAAGTAAATTTTGATTATGATTTTTTTTTAACTGCTTCAAGTTTCTGTCAGTAAACACAGCTAATTTGATGATTATAAATTGAACTGTTCTCTAGTTATAGAAGGACAGACCAATAGACAAATGATTTCCAAGGGAATTATTCTCAGATTCACAAAGTTTTTGTTTCAAATGTTCTTTGACTTTTAGATAGATTCAAAAAGATAAGTTGACTGAAATAGATTGCAACTAAATTGGATGTTTGGATTCCTTAACTATCAACACTGTAGAGATTTCAATTGTTAAACCTTTCAAGTCCTCATCAAATTGTTCAAAGATCTGACAAAGCAATATTAGTACAACTGATATATCTCAAAAGCCATTGAAAATCAATTATTGCAAGTGGTTTTTATATGAACAATTTCTTTTTCAAATGACACCAAATTTAGCCTCTTAGCAGCTGAGGAGGTCTGGGTTTTGGAGATTTACAACTTTTACAAGGTTACACATTTCACGAAAGTTGTTGATTTCTGGCACATCTAGCTGACCATGTGACTGGTGTTAAAAGCCGTGTATACAATGGATCCCCAAATGAAGAAGCATTCAGGCGCTTCAAGTTTGTGAAACTTGCTGGTATATTTGAATGCTCCCAATCTGAAAGGGTTAAACAACAAGTTTTTTTTTCGAGCAGTCATTATCCATCAATTTGAGGTAAAATTTAAACAAGACGTATAATTTTTTAAAATTTAAACTTTTGAAACATTCAGTTACCTTAATGTCTGCTCATCTTAATATTATTGATTGTCCCTACTTCACTTCCTTATTAGAACAAATTTGTTTTACATATATGTCAGTTAAGTGCCATACATGATACATACATGCTTGGGTGATCATGTCTCGAAAGAGACATGACTGACTAGGCAGAAGATTATTCCGCAGTAGGTTGCCATTGCTTTCTGTGGTAGACTGGTTGCCATCCAAGGCTACAGAACTTAATCTGTCCTGTTATTTGACTAATAGATAGAGGGGGAAGAGATATATTATTAAGTAGTAATTAGTCGGGGATCAGTTTATTACTTCATAACAATAGAAAACCGATCCCCCACTTTATGCCCAGTAGAAGCCTTAAGTTTCCAACTATTATATTCAATCAGTCAGTCAAGTGCCATATGTGATACATGCTTGGGCGATCATGTCTCAAAAGATAGACATGACTGACTGGGCAGAAGATTATCCCGCAGTAGGTCGCCATTACTTTTTGTTGACCAAGGCTACAGAACCCATACTGTTCTGTTATTTAACCCATAATTGAAAGGAAGAGACGGATTAATACCTTTCCCAAGAGTATTTGCATGTAAATGAATGCAAGGAATTCAACTGGAATTCAAACTCTGCTCCCTAATTTTTCATTCCAAGCTGATATCAACTGCACCACAACGCACATCCATGTTTTACATGTAGAAAGACGGAAAAGACAAATCAGAGATGCCACTTGTTCTTGTTGAGAGAAAGAAAAAAACAAAGGTAAGATAGGAGGGTTTAATTGGCTGTTCCAGTGAAATGGAAAAAAAAAGTTGTCAATTTAATATCTTTTCCTTTATACCCACTTCTTAAAATGACACCCAGCATTCATATTTATGATTGTTCTCATAATATTTTGTTAAAGATTAAGGTCAAATATTTAACAATGCGATTGGGAAATTTTAATGGATATTTTGACGATGTAGAACTTGCCACGAGCTTATCTAATCATTAATGGAAGAATTAAGATTATAGAAAGGTTATAGAAAATTATAGAAAAGCAGTGAAATTTTCATGGGAGTTTTTAGTTAATCAGTTGAATAAGAAAAACAAAGGAAGCTAGTTCCTGTTTTGGGAGGGATCGTTAGCATGACAATTTAACTTTAGGTGCTAGTACAATTGTTAGTTATGTTAGATTGACAAATTTGGATCTTTGTGTCAGCAAAAAAAAAAAAAAAAAAAAGAAAGAGAGAAAAAAAAAGAGATTGTGAAAAGAACAGTTTTCCCTTGACACTACTATTATTTTAACTACCTTCACTCCTCAGTTTTGATGAGTTTTGTTTAACAGCATATCAACATCTGTGGGTAATTTAATGTCCAAAAAGGTAAGGTTTTAAGATATTAATGCTTGGTTATAGTGAGAAGTTTATCGAGTCAGATTGTGATGAAAAATTGTTATCTTCTAGTTTTGAATTCAAAAATATACTGCTGGTAATTTTTTTCCCTTCAAAAACTTATCACGGCAACAATTTTTTTTTTCCCTTCAAAACCATTATGGCAATAGTTTTTTTCTTTTCTTCAAAAATGTATTGTTGGTAATATTTTTCCTTCAATATATCTATATTTCTATAAAAGTATATTTTCATAGTGTTTTGATCCCAGTTTGGGGATGAACTATTTACCCATAGCTGGGACCCTAACAGGTGCTACCACTCCTGGTCAGAGTAGACCTGGGAAAAACAACAATTTCATGCTGCTCACAACCTCCCAATCAGAGGCCTTGCTGCCGAATGCAGTTTACCGTCATACCCAGAACCACCACTCCTCAGTAATGATTAGAATAAAACCCAAATATATGAAAGTTACTGTACATGTTTTCTTTGTTCTTGAGAATTGATAACAAAAATAATAAGCACTATTTATTAGACTGTTATATTGTTTATTGGAATGGTCACCAAAACATCTGCCAAGTGACAATTTTTTCAAACTTTATAAAATTGTAAATAAAGATTTGCTTACAGTTAATTCTAATAATTCAGTTTCTTTTTTTTTTTTCAATTGGAGTAGATAATTGAAACTATCACCCGGTTCACACTCCACCCATGTCTATTGAACAGGTGAAGAGGCTCATCCCTTGTTCCCTGTCTAGGATGTGGTTTCCGGCTTTCTCTTTTCCGATCTTTTCACTCTTACATAGCCCCCCCCCCTGCACATCAGTGGCGTTACCGCCTTGCTCGAGGTGATATGATTTAAAAATGTTTATAAATTTATAAATAAAAAATTGTTTTCATTTATTTTTTTATAAATTAGGAAATAAATATTGCACTGTGTTAGTTTTTAGAACTTAGTAAATATGATTGCAAACAATCTAATAAATAGTATTTCATTTTTACTAAAAATTCTGAACAGTAGAAGAAAAAAAAAAAATTTACTATCATCATATGTTTAGGTCTTATTACAATTCTAATCATTAAAACTTTTAAAACAACAAAACATTGCTAAGGAGTGAAGGTAGTTATAATAATAGTGGTGTCAAGGAAAAAGCCATCCTTTTGGCACATCATTTTTTTTTTTTCATTCCTGAAGGTCCAAGTTTGCTGTTAAATTTTATCATGCATCAGGTTTTAAACATCATAATTTTGGTTATTAAAATTATTTTCATCAGTGAAAAACATTTCGTTAAAATGAAAAATACAAATCTGAATTTTAAAGACAGTTAAATGATAAAAATCACAAAAAAAATAATTAAATTATTAAAAATGACAAAATAATTCTTCTTTAATTTTTAAACTTTTTAAATTTTTTTTTTTTAATAAAGTACTGTTAATAATTTTTATCTGAATTCATGAGAAAAGGTTACAGTCACGTATAAATTTATTCAGACTAGCATTCTCATCTTGGCAGACTTTTACCACACTAAAACAAATAACCTAATGATTTAAAATGTTGGTTCAATAAATAGCATTACCAGGTAATTGTGAATTACCAGGGTGAAGCGACAGCAAAAGAATCATATTTTAATTCAGTGGAAAGACAAATGAACCAAAATATATTATTGCCTCGCTTGTGGTGAAATGAGAAAAAAAAAAAAAAATGCAGTTATTATCAGTACACTAAAATAAATACCACAGTATTAAAATTGTTTTTTGTTTTTTTTTTTTTTTTTTAAATCAGATTCATCCGAAGCAATGCATTGAAGTCACCAACACACATGGGGTTACTAGGTGTGTAAGAATTAGGGAAACAAAAAAACCCCAAAACAAAACATCACTAATGAGCTTGTATAGAAGAAGAATTATCAGAACAGCAGATAGCAATTGACATTGCATTTAAATTTTTTTAAGAGATTAGCAGCTGACAGTCTTTCCAGTTCATGTTATCTGCAAACTCTTTTTGGATCTTATCAAGGATCTTTAAATAGATAGCAGGATCACCAGACCATATGTGGCAGCAAGATTTGAAACCGAGGTGAATGGCCGACTTGTAGATATGTAAGATGAACTTCGGGCTCTCCAGAACCTATCTATAATACAGTAATACCCAAAAGCAACTTTGTTTTTTTTTTGGGCGGGGGGGGGGGGTCAGGTAGATTATATGCAATTGTGTGCCAACCTTGATAAGCACGCTTATTTCCAAAAAATCAGGGGTGCAGTAAGATTGATCCTCACCGAGTGACCCTCTACTACAATGAACTTGCAGTGTTAGATTTTTGTTTTATGGCCTATCAACCATGAAGATCATTTCATGTCAAATAATGGGTTTTGTGAAAGAGTCATTGAAGGAACAGTTGGGTAATATTTTTCTTAGAATTCTGACATCTGGAAGCATTTTTCCTTTTTATGTTTTGTCATTTTGGGGTTAAGTCGTTTTATTTTAGGCTCTCTTCTACAAATGTTCGAAATGGTTTATTTCTTTCAGGCAGCGTATTATTTGAGAAACAGATACATTTTTGAAAATAACACTATGGACTTGTACATCATAGTATTTGTTGCATGTTTTCCTGTATTCTTTGCAGTCTATTAGGACATGATTAACAGTGAGCAGTTAGGATGCAACTTGGTGCAGTTTCTGCTTTATGTAAATGTGTATGTCCAATTTGGACTGATTAGCACAATGTCACATCTTTGATCAGATATTGGTTGTTTATTTTCTAGTCTGACTGTCAACTGATGTTCTTACAGTTTGTTGTTTGAAAACACAAACTTGTGTCAGACAATTTTTAGGAACTAATTTACGCAACATCCCTTCTGAAGAATATTTCTCCCAGCTTAAATTCAATGACAGGCTGCTTCATACCACCATCATTTTCTAAGTTTTACACAGCAGGTTAAAAAAAAAAAAAAAGTCAGGATACCTTTTCATTAATAGGGGTATGATTTAAAGAGTTAATAGTCATTCAATAAAATCATCAAAGACAAATCAAGATTTACCGGTGATGGACTTGGTGACTGAAAGGCTGATCTTGTATCTCTTGGAGAAAATCCAAGACTTCCTGCGGGAGAAGGGGTTCGTCGTACATTGCTAGAATTCTGTTGAAATGGTGAAAGGAGTCTTCCTATACAGAAGAAAAAAAAATTAAATTGACAGGAAAAGAAAAGAAAAAAGAAAAGAAAAAAAGAAAAGAAAAAAAGAAAAGAAAAAAAGAAAAGAAAAAAGAAAAGAAAAAAGAAAAGAAAAAAAGAAAAGAAAAAAAGAAAAGAAAAAAAGAAAAGAAAAAAAGAAAAGAAAAAAAGAAAAGAAAAAAGAAAAGAAAAAAAGGAAAGAAAAAAAGGAAAGAAAAAAAGGAAAGAAAAAAAGGAAAGAAAAAAAGGAAAGAAAAAAAGGAAAGAAAAAAAGGAAAGAAAAAAGGAAAGAAAAAAGGAAAGAAAAAAGGAAAGAAAAAAAAGGAAAGAAAAAAAAGGAAAGAAAAAAAGGAAAGAAAAAAAGGAAAGAAAAAAAGGAAAGAAAAAAAGGAAAGAAAAAAAGGAAAGAAAAAAAGGAAAGAAAAAAAGGAAAGAAAAAAAGGAAAGAAAAAAAAGGAACTGTTGAATCACATATTAAAATGGAACCATAAATAACAAAGATTGGATAGAAACTTCAAGTTACCAGGAATATTGTGGCTCAGATTTGTACAACAAATCCATCCAAACTTTCATTCCCTCTGATGATTTCATATCTAGTGATATAGCAAATACTAAAAGCATCTATAGAAATTCATTGGAGATGATTTTACTATAGGAATGCATTAGAAATTATTTGAATACTAGCTCTTTATGAAACCTGGAATATTAGGGCTAGGATTTATGAAAAAAATCCATCCAAACATTCATTCCCTCTAATGAATTCCATATCTAGTGATATAGCAAATACTAAAAGCATCTATAGAAATTCATTGGAAATGATTTTACTATAGGAATGCATTAGAAATTATTTGAATACTAGCTCTTTATGGAACCTATTAAACAAATCTTTACTATAATAATTCACTGGAAATCATCTTTACAATGTAAGTGCTTTTGTGTTGAGAGGCATTCTTACCTTGACCAGGTGGATCTTTGTTCTCGACTGTTGGACTGGCTTTTATAAGCAAGGCATTTAGTTTCTGCAATTTGCTTTCAACACTCGCCAATGTTGCCGCATAATTTTCATAGGGACAATTGCCTTTTTCTATCTTGTTCAAGATACATTGTCTAAATTGAAAAAAAAAAAAAAAAAAAAGAAAGAAAGAAAACAAGTATCAGTTATGTTGCTTGTTTGGCTCTAACACCATCATTCAAACTCGTTACCACCATGAACAAACTAAACAGAAGTTTTTATCTATAAAGAAAATGTTTCTGCCAAATTATGAGTATAAATAATGTATTTTTTTTAATCTCTTTTATAGATTTTAACATACATTTCTCAATATCATAGACTGTGTATGCATTACCAGTGTGAACATAAAAATCAACACTGTAGAGTTAATGTTAGTTTCACACTTTAAATGGTCATTAGACCATCAAATGCTTCAGGCATGAAATTGCCAGTCACAATGCAGTGTTGATTTTTATGTCTACACTGGTTATTTTTAAACACCATAATCCAGATAGAGTATTTTTTTTTTTTATAAATAGAGTAAATTCTGAAAAACTATATATATATATATATATATATATATATATATATATAATAATAATAAAATTGACTTTGTACGTATTCAAATCTTAAAATGTTACACAAGTAATTTTTAAGAACCACGAATAACCGGCAGAATCTAACTCCGTTATATATATATATATATAAAATGAAATGAAGATTAACAACTGATAATAAATAAACCGATAATTTGAAATTATTTGGTTGAACATTATTTTTTATTCAATACTCAGATTAAAGTACATATTCTGTTTATAATCAAATAGTATTATATATTTATTTTTACCGGCCTGATTATTTACGATAAATTTTTGTTACAAAAATGTCGCAGGTTTGAATCCTGCCAAATGACACGTTCTCATAAGAAAAATTGATTGAAAATAATCAGGCTAGTAGAAATAAATAAATAATACTATTTGATTATGAAGAGAATATCTACTTAAATATGAGTATCAATCAAAAATAATGTTCAAACAAATAATTTCATATATATATTTTGATTGTTCAATACTTAGTTCTTGGTCCTAATAAGATTAGACCATCACACATTTGTATTAAAAATTG
>JBBBDQ010001729.1:565000-577500 GCA_037127315.1 Ascarosepion bandense
GCCTTGCGCAGAGTTAAAACAACTGAAGGAAGGTTTGTACTTAGTTTATAGTTAAAAGCTTTAAACATGGTTATAGGTTGTCTGTTTCATTCTTGGGGTCTAGAAGTTAGGGTACTTATGTATAATCATCGTTACAATGACTGTTTCAAGTCAACCTTGTACACAGTTGGAACAACCAAACTTGACTTACATTATAGGCTGCAGTTTTGGAAGGCATGTTCAAGTGTGAGTGCCATACATTGGAAAATGAATAGAGAGTTCAGTTATTGGTGAACTGGAGGAACTAAGAAGTTAATTACTACCTGGTTCTACTTCTTGAAGCATAGTGGAAGAAAGAGAGCAAAGCAGGAAATATTTGCCATTTTATAGACTTCAAGACTTTCAAAACCAAGCAGACTTATATTTCTGTTAAAAACTCTTAGCATCATGGGAAAATATATTTCTTTTTATTATTCATAGCTTATTTCCCGATTTAATTTAATTTACTCACAGAATAAAAAGTACTCAATAGAAAGTAGAGCAGAGAAAATGGTAATAAAATCTAAACTTATTTATAAATGGAACTTTTTCTGTGTGTGCGTGTGTGTGTCTGTGTGTATCCATTACCTATAGACTCAGAAATGGCCGAATCAATTTTCTTGAAAATTTACACAGTTGTACTATAAGTGTCTGCGAGTGTTCTTAGCTAGGTTTTGTGTTGAGGTACCATCGATAATCGAGAAAATTGGGTTATAGAAGGAGAGGTCCGATTTTAATCAAATTTGATACACCCATAGACAAAGACATAAACGATATTCAGAAGTTTCAAGGTTGTAGTTCTTACAATAGTGCAGAAAATTTGATATCGATACCAAGAAATCAAAATTTGATTTACATCCATTCATTTTTCTATGGTTTCACTTTAACTGGAAACAACTATTGCTTTTTAGTCTTTCGTGCTAACGTCCAGAGTCTGAGCTCCAGGACCATGGATTAGTTTCAAAGCTTTCATTACACCCGAGCAACGCCAGGCTATACTGCTAGTTATGAAATGAAACTAAAACCATAGCTACTTAAGTTTCAACCTCAAATTGAATTTTTTATATATATATATATATATATATATATATATATATGTGTGTGTGTGTGTGTTTTGTATTCCAAACACAGTAAGCAATATTTTTTCATGGCAGTAGGGGTGGTCACATACAACAGGTTCCACTGTGTGTGTGGGTGTGTGTGTGTGTGTGTGTATATATATATATATATATATGAGAGAGAGAGTGTTTCATGTGTTTGTTTTATATTCCAAACACAGTAAGCATATTGTTGCCATGTTTGGAGTTAATATTAAGTGTTGGGTTTTTATTTTTCTTCATCAGTAATGTTTTCATTATTTTTTAACCTTTTTGTTGCATGAAGATGATGCTATAAGATTTGTGTTATCAACAAGTATGTTGCGAATAGGGTTTGGTAGTTATGTGTGTGTGTGTGTGTTTAAATGAGATCAAATTGAATTCTGGTTTGAGAGGTGCAAAATTAATCTTCTCAAACTGCTGGTGGTGTGTCCAATGAAATTATTTACGAATTTGGATTGATCAAGAAAACAATTCTTCAAAAGACATGTAAATTTGCAAATATTGGTTCATTGTAGTTTAGATCTTGCAGGTGAACTTATTTTTGTTGATGAGGTTAAGTTTTAAATTTCGCGTAATAGATATGTTAATTTTTTTCGTTTAAGTCAATGAAAGTTGCGTATTTTCAAATGATCAATTCAAATTCGCAAATAATAAATTCAAGAGACCAAGACAGAGAGAGAGACCGAGAGAAATAGAAAATGTCATGTGGTTCAGTTGGGATCCTATGTTAAAGGAGAGTAAAGTTTAAAATCAATAAATGTCACATCTGAAAATGTTTCAAAATTTCTGGCACAAAACATGCAAAAGGACAAAAGCTGCATTTTCCACATGTAAACACAGCGCCATCTGTTGACAATAATCTTTTGGTGGACAAGGAAATTATTCTTACCTTAATTTGTGCAAATGTGTTAAATTTGCATTGATAGTCTTGATATCCTCTAGGGTGACGGTGCTAGGCCGTCTTGAACGAGGTGAACTTTCTGCTGAACTTGTCCTTAGTTCGTTCCTCTGAGACGGAGAACCCTTACCAAAGTGAAACTGAGGTGGAGAGGCCGATGAGCTGAGGCCTGTTTGTTCACTGTATACTGTGGGTGATTGTTTCTGTGATATGCTTCTGCTGGGGATTGGCTTTGGGGAGGATTGTTTGCAAAGAGGTTGGGTGTTCTGGGTTGTATTTTCAATAGGAGTTTCTTTACGTTTACCCTGCGAAGCACAACACAATAAAAATACTTTAACAACATGAATTAGTCAAACTACTTTACTCATGTATTTTTTTTTTAATTAATTTACCCAAATAGGACACCTAGGTGGATAGCAGGAGCACCCTGCTATCCATCCAGAGGTCCTTGACAAAAATCAAATGGAGAATCTGTAGTGATCGATACTGATTTGGCAGCTCAGATACAGTCACTTTCTCACCGGTGCAATGTTGCTTCTCTGCATCTCTTCTGCAAATACTTTCACAGCTTCTGCTCCAATGACCTTAGCTCACTGGTGTCCCCATATGTGAATTTACTCGAGCCACAAGATTAGCAACTAGGTCTCACCCTTTTACAGTGAAAGCAATAAAATGTAAACGCAAATTCTACTCTAGCAGCTTCTTTTCTTGCACTTCCTGCCTGTGGAATTCCCTTCCATTTACTTGCTTCCCCGACAGCTACAATCTCCAAGAATTTAAATGTAAAGTCAATAGTCATTTCCTATCACAGTAACGTGCATCTCCTCTCTCATGCTCCTTTCTCTGCCCAATCCACTCATCAGTATTCTCATCCTTCTCTTACCCACTTCCTGACACGCCCTGTAACCTGTCACTTTCTCATAACTTTCCTCCTATGTAACCCCCTGCACACCAGTGGCAATAGACGACCTTACTTGGGACAATATGATTAATATATATATATAAAAACTCCAATATGACTTAGTATACCATAATTACTAAATTCTAATTTTAGCCTGAACAATCCAGCCCCGTTAACAGGGACATTAACATAAAGACGAAAATCAAAGATGATTTTATCATATGTTGACAAAATATTTCTATGCAATGACAACAGTCACTGAATAGCAGACAAAGTTTATAATCTCTAACCTTTCTAAAGATTGCTCATGTGAGCCGAAAGCTTAGAACCAGCATAATAAAAAAAAAAAAAATAAATAAATAAAAAAAAAAAAAAAAATATCCAAATGTTGGACAATTTTTGTCTTTATTTTCACCTGAAATTAAAGCCAAAATGTATGTGAGAGACAAGACAAAAGAACAATTGAGAAATGGTAATTTCACCTACCTTCCAAAATTCATCATTTGGATCAAAATTTCTGATGGCTAACTGGACTGCCAGTTTCAGTTCTGCTGATGGATGGTTGAAGGTTTCCAAAACAACTGGGACACTACAAAGAAACAAAAATTTCATCTTGCATCACCAGATATATGTGTGCGTGCACACACACACACACACACACACACAAAATACAAATATATCAGTTCCTCCCATATTAGACAAATTTTAATTGTGACATGTCCAGAAATGATTCATTTAATATTGATTAAAATATTGATTACCTACAGTAATGGCATCTTTGGTTCACTTCAAAATACTAACTCTTTAACCTCACACTCTGTTCGATAGATTGTATGACATTTTCAATTTCTTTACAGGAAAATTTTAAGGCTTCTTTTAGGCAAACTCGACATGAGAAATTAAAATTTAGTCATTCTGGACTTTCAAATATTTTCCAATTCATGACCTGTGACCCAATCTAGCAACCCAGCCTCACACATTTATACTAGGATCTCTACTTCTCAAAGCAGTTGGCAATGTCTTGTTGGGATCACCATCAGTTACCTCATTGTACTCTTAATCTTACCCATGGTTTTAATTCTTTTTCAAAAAGGATTTTACCAATGACAAAATTTAAAAACCAGGTAGAGCCAAATTGGAATTTGGCGATGCAGTGTTTCATCAAGACTTTGCAAAAATGATGAAGGAAGCAGAAGAGATTTTCAAATTCCAGATAGATTTCTAAGATTTAATTCTCTCCGTACCAATAGTGAATTAGCTTTAGTTGCAACTTAGACAAATTCAACACTTTTGTATGTTCTGATTTCTCATAGAATGCAGGCAGCTTTTAACAGATTGTTAATGTTGTTCATGTTGGCAAACTATTCACGTTCCTTTTGTGTTCCTTTGATCAAGAGCAAGTTCCACTCAGATTACCCAGAATTGTTACTTTTGTGGAACATACTGCTTAGAGCAGTATGTTCCACAAAAGTTTTTTTAAATTTTTTTTTTACTGCAACCCCACAGTAAGAACCACATTTTGCATTCTGACCCATTCTAACTACGTGTAATAAATCAAAGACAAACTGTTCACTGGGTTCATTTACATGTATATTTCATATGATCCACACATATTGGAATTGCATATAACTATTTGTATTATCTATTTGTCTGAATATGAAATTATTACTTTTAGAAAAACAAATTTAAAAGGAAATTCTGACACAAAGGTAAAGTAAATAAAAAAAAAAAAAAATGGAATTTAACGAGATAGATGGGCTTGTTTGTTCATAAACAACTAATTCCAACAAAATGCGACACGCATGTTGAGTACAGTGTTGGTCCTGTTTCTGTCCATTTTAAATTGAGTTAATCTAGAAAATCCCAGTTCATTCAAGTAAATTGTTATAAAAGGCAATATTAAGATAATAGCCATTTTACTTGGTGGTGGAAATTTTTTTTTTTTTTTTTTAATCATATCACCCCAAGCAAGGCGGTAACGCCACTGATGCGCAGGGGGCTACGTAAGGGTAAAAAGAATGGAAAAGAGAAAGCTGGAAACCACATCCTAAACAGGAAACAAGGGATGAGCCTCTTCATCCGTTCAATAGATGTGGGTGGAGTGTGAACCGGGCGATAGTTTAGTCTATCTACTCCAATTGAAAAAAAAAAAAAATAAAGGAAAAGAGTGAAAAGATTGGAAAAGAGAAAACCGGAAACCGCATCCTAAACAGGAAACAAGGGATGAGCCTCTTCACCCGTTCAATAGATTCCTCTTTATTCTTACAAGATACATAAACTCAATAAGAATAGTATACAATACGAGCTTATCTCAGTGAAAAACTAGCAATGATTTATGAGAACTGTGCAATATTTAGTGTTATTTATATTCTTCACTTTGCTCTTGATTTTTTTTTATTTTTTGTCAATGTATCTCGCTACCCGCTGAAGGGTCAGGAGCCAGTTTGAAAAACCTTGCATGAGAGGATATTTTCCAGATAACTATGGTCTTGTATACAGGATCAAGTGATATATATATCCTATTGTTATAAAGCTTGTAGTTCTGATTAATATTATAAGGAAAACACTGAGATAAAAGATTAGTGAAGAAAAGGGATTAATCACATGAGAGACATGGATTAATAATAGTGAATACCATAGACCTGTGCAGCAATGTGTACAACTCAATGCGATAACCCACTTTGCAACCATGCTTCTATGAGCCAGCGTTTCTACTTATAGTGAGAGGACAAGTCAATGTTCAACAATTTAGTGTAGAGAAGGTTGGTAGACTTTCTATGCAACACCTACCCATCTTCATAATTTCTTACTTCTCTCTTTCTTGTAACAATCTAACTCAGTAACCATCTCCCGTGTGGCTCTTGAGCTTTGTATAGGGAGAACTAACAGTAAAAAAAATAAAAATAAAAAAAAGTTTAATCAGTTCAATGAATATCTTCAATTCGTTTCTTAACTATTTGAATAGTCTCTGGACCAAGAGACAAATTGCACAATTTGCCAGCTATGAAAAAGTTAAGCTGAGTAAGGGTCTTTAGCTTGGGATGGCAGCTTATCTAAGAAAAGGAAATAAAACCTCTATACCTACTGTGTAGAAAAAGGGTAGATTAAACTCTCTAACCCTGGTAAGCAATCTTCCTAGAGATGGTGTCTTGATAAGAGCACTGAGTTTCTAATTTCCTAAACTGGTTGGTGTCAGTAAGGGCATACAGATGTAAAACTCACTCCAACATTTCATGATAGTTCAATTATGAAGCTATCAAGAAAACCTTGTCCGACCCAAGCTCGCCATGGAAAGGGACATATGATGATGATAAATGCAAGAGTCAAACAAAACATAAGTTTACTTAATGTTATCTCATTACAGATCGTGTAACCACAACAGTTTTTTTTTTTTTAATGTTTAATTATAGTAAGAAAGTTGATTTAGTCAGATTTTGATGAAATTCAAAAAAAAAAATTTATTTTAAAAAACTGAAGATGTATTCTAGTTTTGTATTCAAAAATGTATTGCTAGTAATAATTTTTCCTTCAAAAATGTATTATGGCAATTTTTTTTTTGCCTCTTCAAAAATATGTTATGGTAATAATTCTTTTCCTTCAAAAATGGATTGTTTGTAATATTTTTCCTTTAAAAATGTATATTTTTCTATAAAAGTTTATTTTTATGCATATATTTCTAGAAAAGTCTATTTTGTACTTTCATAGTATTTTGACCCCAATTTGGAGGTCATCTATTTGCCCATAGCTGGAACTCTGGGTCAGGGCGAACATGGGAACTACAGCAATTAAGAGGTGGCTCTATGCTCCTCACAACCGCCAAATCAAAGGTCTTGCTGCTGGATGCAGTTTACTGTCATACCCAGGATCCAACAGGTGTGTATTTGCACATGCAGTAAGAACCCCTTTTATTGGCTGCCAAGTTAAAACAAGGAGACAAGTTCTCAAGACATTCAAAATGGTTGGTTTCATACTGGACAGATACTACAAATAAATAGCATTAACATCCCTGTAGCTCATTTTCAGGAAGAGAAGGGCAACTCAACATGGTGTAATGGTTAGCAAGATTGTCTTGTTAAAACCTGTTACAAGTGAGTAGTGAGTTCAATCCTCACTGGGTACTTCATGCTTTTGGCCTTGTGCCACATCTAAACAGTGCTTAGAAAATTAACATTTTCAGGAAGAAAAAGAACTTTTATATTTACTAATTGTGCTAATGTAAACATATGAGACTGTTGACCAAACTTTTCACAAACTGACTAATTCCATTTTGCATTCAAATTCTTGATCTTGTCAGTGTGTACCACAAGTTGAGGGTGGGCACACTTTATGCTCACAAATTAACACAATGAAAGATAAATGCTACATTTGGAAATAAAGACACGAACATTGTTTCCCATATTACATGTAGATATTTTATGCTCACCCCGGCAGACAAGAAGTTGTCCCTAATGTATCCTCTTCCCACTAACTACCCCATCTAGTTGTCCCAACATGGTGGCTGGCAATACAAACAAAGGGTTCAAAATAGCATGATGAACACACCCCTCTACCACCAAACGTGGACCAAGACTCTGCCCTGATCTTAAGCAGAGAATTTTTGGAGTTAGCCTAAAACTATTGATGAAAACAAAATAATTTAGAAACGAGAGTGCTGGTTTTAATCTAAAGGAATGCTTGCAAGAAATATCCCCTGCACAAATTTGTAGTCAATTTGTACAGATGTATGTTGGGATTTCTTGTTAACCAATAAAAATAGACCACTTCTTGAATTCATCCGCTACATATTTTGTTCTTGTCTTCAAGTCAGAATGCTACAACCACTTGACTGTATCCTTTTTGAATGTAAACACTATTCTTACTTTGTGAATTTTTAATTTAATACTTTTGATTTGCCTAGTTCTGACTCTCATACATATATTTATTTATTCCATTTTTAAACGAGTTATTACGCGACCTATGTTTCTACCATGAGTTGTGTCCTAGGTCGCGTAATAACTCATTTAAAAATGGAAAACATTCAAAATTTATACAATATGATTGTATTGAACACTTAATACAAATGTACACTGGTCTAACCCTATTATGACCAAAAACTAAATATTAAGCAATCAAAATTTTTATATATATATATATATATATAGTAAATAATCTAAAGAGCCGACAAACCTACCAAGGTTTTTTGTTATAGATTACTTGTCTCTAGGTTTTTCTTTGGGCTACACACTTTGACTGATGTTCACGTACT
Organism: Ascarosepion bandense; assembly: GCA_037127315.1. Lineage (NCBI taxonomy): Eukaryota > Metazoa > Mollusca > Cephalopoda > Sepiida > Sepiidae > Ascarosepion > Ascarosepion bandense. The sequence continues at coordinate 573,163 of JBBBDQ010001729.1, forward strand.
TAGTTCTTTCTTTTACAACCATTTTTTCATTCCGCGTATATGCTGAGGGTTTTTTGAAACAAGTATAGTAATTAGTTTTTATTTATATATATATATATATATATATATATATATATTTTCTAAACATATACTGTTAAATATAAGAGACAATGAATGTTTTCTCATGAGGCGTTCTAAACGTCGTATTTTGGCTTTAATTTCAGTTGAAAATAAAGACAAAAATTCTCCAACATTTGGATCATTTTTTATTAATTTGCTTCTAAGCTTTCGGCTCACATGAGCAATCTTCAGAGAGGTTATTTAGACGGTAATACAATAACATCCACCCTCACATGGAAATGTTAAACCAGTGGATAGTAATAATCAAATTAAACTCATTCTATATTATAAAAAATTCAAAACAATTGACCTCATAGTCTCTAATAACCCTACAAGCACTAAACTAAATTCTCTACAAAAAACCAATGTAGTGTACCAATTTACATGCCCATTCAGAGATTGCATCTCTGATACTAATAAAAAACCTAGTACATAGATTAGTTTTACTACAACCACGCTCTCCCGTAGACTTACATGTCATCTTTCTGATCAGAGTACAATAAAACAACATTTCTCAGAAAAACAAACATGTAGGTAATATCAGACAGATTTTGGTCAACAATACGGTGATCCTTACTCATACACACAGTAAAAGGAACCTGCAGATATTGGAGGCCATGTACATCAAATCTAAACAACCAAAAATTAATAAAATCACCTTTAAATCCAGACATAACACGTTACATTGCATTTGAATACATGGTTTTGTTGTCATTTCGCGTTATCAGGCAGTGGGACATCATAGAACCGCATTGCAAATTTGAGAACTGCGTTTGTTATTTTTGGTAACTATTGTCGTTGTCTAGCGGAGTTTTATGTCAACACAAAATAAAATCGTCGACGATGGTGGATGTTATTGCATTACTGTCTAAATAACCTCTCTGAAGATGGCTAATGTGAGCCGAAAGCTTAGAAGCAAATTAATGAAAAATTATCCAAATGTTGGAGAATTTTTGTCTTTATTTTTAACTGAAATTAAAGCCAAAATACAACGTTTAGAATGACTCATGATTAAACATAATAGACATTCACTGTCTCTTATATTTAACAGTATATGTTTAGAAAATTATTTGCTGCCTCAATACACTAAATATATATATATATATATATATATATATATCTAAAGTGCGAGGTGTGAACATTTTGTTTAAAGTGAAAATTCATTGTTGTTATTAATATGACTTGTTTTTTGTATGATATATTGTGTCCACAATGGTATTTTTGTGTGTGTGTGTGTGTGTGTATATATATATATATACACACACACACACATACATACATGTGTGTGTGTGAAAAAGTGTGAGAAGCTGTGAATATTTTGTTTAAAGTCTAGATTTATAGTTAATATTATTTATCTTTTGTATAATACAGTAAGTTTCCATGATGGTATTTGTGTCACTACACGTGTTTCAAGTTTAAAGTTGGCTCTCTTCAGGCAAATAAATTTCTGACTTTACATAATGAGATTGTCTCTCTAATTTTTATAATGAACAATTTTGAATTTAATGCACCTTATTTTTTTGTTGCCTTGAAGTCAAAACAATCTAACCATTTGACTGTATCCCTTTTGCATGTGAACAATTCTTATTTTGTTAACTTTTTGTCTGACAGTTTTGTCCAGCTTTGACTTGCATATTTGTTTGCTTAGTATTATTTTGACTTCTTTTTCTTTTTTATTTAGTTAAAACTTTGTCAATTCCATTTGTTAGGTATTTTTGCCAATTACATTTAATTATGGCTAATTACTCTACAATGAAAAACATGGGATTTATACAGTTTAGTAAAATTTCTGTCTTAAAATTTGTTGAAATGGTTTCAAGGCAATATTCAATAACTCTTAAGTATGATTACTACACACATGACTAACTCCTGTCAAGGCTTATGGTTGGAGTAATATATATATATATATATATATATATATAAAAACTTATTTATAAATGGAACTTCGTCTGTGTGTGTGTCCATTACCTATAGACTCTGAAATGGTTGAAACGATTTTCTTGAAAATTTCCACAGTTGTACTATAAGCATCTGCGAGTGTTCTTAGCTAGGTTTTGTGTCAAGGTACCCCCAATAAATATTGAAAATCGATAATTGAAAAAAGTCGGGTTATAGAAGGAGTGGTCCGATTTTAATCAAATTTGATACACTCATAGACAAAGACATAATAAACGATATTCAGAAGTTTCAAGGTTGCAGTTCTTACAATAGTGCAGAAAATCGATAATATATATATATATATATATATATATATATAAAAGGCAAGATGTTTGTGTGTGTGTGTGTGTGTTTATCTGCCTATATGTATTTTTTTTCAGCCCTTTTATTTTAGTTTTTGCTTCGGGTTTGGCTCTAAGTAGGTATAATTATAGTTCTTAGTCTCAGCCATGATACCATTTACTCAGAGCACTTATTTAGCCTTCAAAATTCAGTTTACGATGAAAAAAACTTATTTGATATTGATACCAGGAAATCCAAATTTGACTTACATCCATTCATTTTTCTTTCAGTCTACGGTTTCACTTTAACTGGAAACAACTATTGCTTTTTAAATATTCGTGCCAACGTCCAAAGAGTCTGAGCTCCAGAACCATGGATTAGTTTTAAAGCTTTCATTACACCCGAGCAATGCCGGGTTATACTGCTTGTATATATATATATAATATATATATATAAAAACAAGAGAATATTTTGTCTATATGCTGGTAATTTTCTTTAATCATTGTGGCATACTAGGGACAAGACTGACACAAATTTAGAGACATGATGGAAATGCAAGAGAAAATAATTTACTTACTCTTGAAGCTGGAAAAGAGTGACCCAGTCCTTACGTTCCTCACCATCCCACAGTCCTTTGAAATTGATCCTAATGATAAAATAAAATCGTTATTTGATAAAATGGTTGAAATAACGTATAAATGCTATTTACAAGTTAAAAAGGTAAGATGCATCAAACACTACAGTTAGGAAAGATGAGCAAGATTAAAACTGAACATTCCATCTACAATATATGACAAGATCAACAACAGCAAGACAACAGCAAGGCAACAGAGGGTGCCAGCAACAGCTCCAGCCACAAGACAATTAAATGGTGGGCACCCATGTGGATTTCCTGTTACACAGCACAGTGAAGCTTGATGATTGGTGCCATTCTGGTCAAATGGCAAGACTGATTATTAAAAACTATCATCAAAACATAGAAAATAATGTAAGGATCATCCAGTCAGTTAAGTGCCGTATGTGATAAATGCTTTGGGCAATCATGTCTCAAAAGAGATATGAATGACTGGGCAGAAGATTTTCTATCCTGCTCTAAAAACTATAGCTGAAGGTAGAAGAGAAGAATTGTATTAATAAGTGGTAATTAGTGGGGGATCAGTTTATTACTTCATAACAATAGAAAACTGATCCCCCACTTTTTACCCTGAAGAATCTTTCCTTATGTTTCCAACTATTATCTTCATTCAGTCAGTTAAGTACCATACATGATAAATGCTTTGGGCAATCATGTCTCAAAACATATGAATGACTGGGCAGAAGATTTTTCTTCAGTACATTGCAGTAGACTGGTTGTCAACCAAGACCATAGAACCCAATCTTCCCTGTTATTTAACCTATAACTGAAGAGAAGAGATTAATCAGTTAAGTGCCATACGTGATACACGCTTGGGCAATCATGTCTCGAAAGCGACATGACTGATTGGGCAGAAGATTATCCCACAGTCGGTTGCCATTACTTTCTGCAGTAGCCTGGTTGCCAGCCAAGGCTATAGAACCTAATCTGTTCTAATATTTAACCCGTAATTGGAGGGAAGAGATGGATTAATACCTTTCCCAAGGATATTTGTGCGTATGTGAATGCAAATAATTCAACTGAAATTTGAACTTGGCATCATGATTTCTCGAGTCGATATCCACTGCTCCACAACGTACATCCATAATAAGAGATTAATATCTTTTCTAAAAAGATTTTGCACATAAGTGAATGCAATGAATTCAACTAGAACTCTGCTCTCTGATTTCTCATTCAGAGCCGATAGCCACTGCACCACAAGAGAATATTCTACTTAATTTTTAGTGCCGTTTCATACAAACTTTTCTTATGTTTTATCAATGCAAAATATTTGTACTATGTTCATCCCCATGTAATTTCCTTTGGAACTGAATAGCTGGAAACAATACCCCCCCCCACCCACCAACGAGCACTTAAAGAGCATATTCAGCATGTTACTAATTTAT
>JBBBDQ010001729.1:585000-630000 GCA_037127315.1 Ascarosepion bandense
AAAAATGCCGAGAGATCACAGCTCGATATACATGCTGTACCATTGAAATTGAAGACATAAATTGCATAATCATCCGTTAGCTGCACTCTGAGGAAAGAAAAAAAAAATACAGTTTTGAAAACAAAAACAAATATTAGACATACGCTACAGCCTGACAAAATAATATTAGATAATATATATATATAAAAATATTGGATAATTAAGTCTTAGACATCAGTCAGTTAAGTGTCATACATGATACATTCTGCCCAGTCAGTCATGTCTCTTTCGAGACATGACTGACTGGGCAGAAGATTATCCCGCAGTAGGTTGCCATTGCCTTCTGCGGTAGACTGGTTGCCGACCAAGGCTATAGAACCCAATCTGTCCTGCTATTTAACCCATAACTGGAAGGAAGAGACGGATTAATACCTTTCCCAAGGGTATTTGCGCGTAAGTGAATACAATGGATTCAACTGGAATTCGAACTCAGCTACCCGGTTTCTTGTTCCGAGCCGATATCGACTGTACCACAACGCTCATCCAATATTAGACATACTTTGACAAAAACAACTTCTTGGTATCAAATATGGATTGGAATTTGACAAAATAAGAAGAAATCTTTTTCACTTTTATTAATGATTCATCAGAGAATGAGATATGGAGAAAAAGAAATGCTGACATTTTTATTTTCAAGTTGTTTGACTTCTATTGGTTCGTCAGGTTTCACATGTACAAGAGTGATTAAACATTAGTATGGCTCGTGGCATTCCGAATAATTCAGGGCCCGTGGCATTCTGAATTCAAGGAAAGATGGCATCTTTTCTAAGTTCCAAGAAATGTATGTTTTCCAAGCCTGATTGAGTGGGAGGGGGGGATATTGCTTTATCTATGTCAGTGTATAAAATTTTAGTTTGTCTATGTGGGATTCAGATGATTTTGTGTGTTTATAGAGTAGATATGTTTGGTGATTTTTCACACATCAATTTGGAAACATTTTTATTTGTTCTAGATAAACAGACATAATATTCTTTAAGAATGGATTCAATAAAAGTTGGTGATATCATGTTTAATTGCTTCAGTTGTTCTTTTTTTAGTACACATCCTCTTGAGAGAAATGTATTTTTATGAAGGCCAGATGGTTTGTGTAAAACAATTGTTACACTTGGATTTTTTGGGGGGCTCAGCAGTTAAAAAAAAACAAAAAAAAAACAGCTCAAATTGTGAAGGCTCCACTTCTAGTTTATGGAAAATTGTTTTTTTATATTGCCAATGAGAGCTGTGATCTCAAGCCCTTGTAAAAACTTGAATGGAGTCACTTTTTCAAAATAAATAGAACTCAGGTCCATGGATGGAAGAAAGAAAACATTTTGATAGCAAGAAAACACGGCAAATCATCATGGAGCAAGAAGGCATCTGACATTAAAAAGAGCATCAAATTAACACCAGTTACCAGCCAGCTGCATAGATCCTAGTGGTTGGACAACAAAGAATGAAAATCATTCAAATAAATTTTCTCAAGAATGAAGTGTGAATTTAAAAGGGACTTTTCTCTAAAATTACGAAATATACAAGAGACACTCATGGGGCAAGTAAAAGTAGGTGTTTTCATATTTCTGAAAAGTAGTTTGACTTTTTTTTTTTTTGCCTTCTTGAATTGTTTTTCCATTTTTGTCATTGCATTCTTGTCTTTTCCCAAACTGTAACCCAACCACTTTTTTTTTTTTCTTCCCTACAAAAAAGGGTTTTTGGCAAATTTTGAATTTTTAACTTTTTTTCTTTACTCATGTGATAAAGGTTTTTCTTTGAACATTTTATGCAGTGGTTGTGTAACAGAAAACAAGATCAACCCAACAAGGGACCCAGATTTGGTTGCATGTAGTGATTTAAGCCACTGCAATTTAATATCCTCTTTCACCATTGGTTTTTGAAAAAAGGATATTCTATATTTGTCTATATTTCTGAGATGAGGTATTATAATTATACTATTTACATAGTTTGAACTGTTGTTCTCATCTTCATTGCCATATTCACAATGTTTCGGCTGCTGTATGCTCCAACCTTCTTCAGATGATTGGAATTCAGACCTAAAACCATTATTTTTTTTTTACACTGGTGTAGGTTGTTCTACTTCCAGGAGTCATGCCTCTTCAAATCTTCTGTTGAACTCACAATTCTTTGAGCCAAATTACTGGATCTAACCAACGCTTTCATTCACTGCAACATGTATTTTCAACTCGAAAGAGTTTAGTTTCTACCTTGAACATGCATGTGTGCAATGGCTCTATATCTTCCTTTCTGATTGTCAGCTGATGTTCATATAGTTGATCATTTGGGAACATGTCCCAGATTGCTTGCCATGTTCTTTTGATGTGTTGCATAATTTTGTTTTTATGATCACTGTATAAGAGTTTGATATTGGTTATTTTCATTTTCATTGCCTCTTTTGCCAGGGTGTTGGCTCCATGATTTCCCTTGATGCTTATATGGCTAGGAATTCAAACCAATATTATTGTTTTGTGCTTTATTAACTGATGGCAAGCTTCTAGAATTTCTTGAATGTAGGGTTGATTTGTGCTCTTTTCTTTAGTTGCTGTTAAACTAGGAAGGAAGTCTGAGAATATTATAAACTTCTTGTTTTGAATTTTCTCTCATTTTAAGTGCCATTTTAATGGCTTGTAATTTAGCTGTATAGATCAATACATTATTTGGTAGTCTGATTTGTTTATGAATTTGTGTGTGGCTGCTGCACTCGTTCTATCTAGGATTTTTGATCCATCAGATATTTTATTATTTAGACAGTGGATACATTTGAAAAGCATTTTAAGAATTTGTGCATGGTAATGGTTGCTACATATTTTTTGGCACTTCTTACATTCTATCAAAATATGTTTGATGGTGAGAAATGGATTGCATTATGTACACTGTGGTATAGTTTGTGTGTGTCCGTCACCAATTCTTATTCTCTTGAGCACTATGTCTTGCCTATGGTCAGCCAATGGCTCTATATCTTCCTTTCTGAATGTCATCTGATGTTCATATAGTTTTTCGTTTGGGAATGTGTCCCCAATTGCTTGCCATTTTATTTTGATGTATTGCATAATTTTGTTTTTATAATCTGTATATGGGAATCTGATATTGGTTATTTTCATTGCCTCTTTTGCCAGTATGTTAAGAGTTTAGTTTCTACCTTGAACATGCATATGTGCAATGGCTCTATATCTTCCTTTCTGAATGTCAGCTGATGTTAATATAGTTGATCATTTGGGAACATGACAAAGTCTGAGAATATTATATACTTCCTATCTTTTGAATTCTCTCTCATTTTAGTGCCATTTTAATGGCTTGTAGTTTAGCTGTATAGATGTATGCATTATTTGGTAGTTCGATTTGTTTAGGAATTTGTCTGTGGCTGTCGCACTCTTTCTATCTAGGATTTTTGATCCATCTGGTTTAGAGTCATATTTGTCTCTTAATCTTCCGTACATTTGATTGTTTCTTTTTTTATTTTTGTCAATGTTAGGCCTACGTGATGTTTGGAAATTGTCCATAGAGCTACCTTATTTATTGTGATGGGTGGTGTTATCATCAAGATCTTTATTTTTTCTAGTGCTTTGTTAATTTGAAGTTGAAGTTGAAGTGAAGGGATGGCTGTTGGTTTATTTCTACAGAACTGGATATGTTGAAGTTCATATGTTTTTTTGGTATGCTAAGTTTTTTGGGATATGCATTGTGGTGCAGTGGATATCGACTCAGAATGACAAATTGGGAAGCCGGGTTTGAATTCTTTACATTCACTTATGCACAAATACCTTGTGGGGGGGGTGTCTCTTCCCTCCAATTATGGGTTAAATAATAGTACAGATTGGGTTATATAGCCTTGGCTGGCAACCAGTCTACCATAGAAAACAATGACAACCTACTGCAGGATAATCTTCTGTGAAATCAGCATATTCTGAAATCCTGCCAACAGGGTAAACAACCAAGACTGAAGAGCCTAGTGTGCTCTACTATTTAACCCATGGCTGGAGAGGGAGAGATAGATTAATGCCTTTCCCAAGGTCATTTGAACATAAGTGAATCTAACAAACTCAATTGGAATTATAACATGATTTTCAGATTTCCCATTTTAAGCCGCGGTCGTTTACACTAAACAGGGAAATGGGCAGGAAGAATTTGTTTTGTAAAATTTTGTCTTGATAAGTCTTCATTTAATGACAGACTGATAACACTAAAATGTTGAATATCTCTTGATATAAAAGCCAGTGTCCTGGGCTTTGTATCCTTAGTGAGAAGAAAGGACAATGAAAGAACAGGGTTCATGAAGACAGAAGATGGAAACTGATGTTGCATTTATATTTTTTAAGTTTAAGTTTTGTTTAACGGCATATTAACCTCTTTGGCTTATTTAATGCCAATAAGTTGGGGTTTTAAGGTAATTTTTTTAATTTTCAGTTATATGGAAAAGGTTGATTTAGTCAGATTTTAAGGAAATTTTTGTTTTTATTTTTTCTTATTTTACAAAAAAAAAAAAAAAAAAATTTTTTTTAGAAAACTGAAAATTTTTTTTTTTTAAAAATTTTCTAGTTTGGTATTAAACAATTTTTTAAAAAAAAAATCATATCACCCCTGAGAAAGGCGGTAACACCACTGATGTGCAGGGGGCTACGTAAGAGTGAAAAGATTGGAAAAGAGAAAGCCGGAAACCACATCCTAAACAGAGAACAAGGGATGAGCCTCTTCACCTGTTCAATAGACGTGGGTGGAGTGTGAACCAGGCGATAATTTAGTCTATCTGCTCCAATTTTGCAGGGAATAATTTTTTCCCTTCAAAAATGTGTTATGGTAATAATTTTTTCTTCAAAAATGTATTGTTAGTAATATTTTTCCTTCAAAAATATATATTTTTATATAAAAGTCTATTTTTTATGTATATATTTCTATAAAAGTGTATTTTTATACTTTCATAGTGTTTTGACCCCAGTTTGGGGGTTAACTATTTGCCCAAAGCTGGGACCCTAACAGGTGCTACCACTCCGGGTCAAGGTGGACCTGGGAAACAGCAGCAATTAAGAGGTGGTTCCATGCTCCTCACAATCTCGCAATCAGAGGCCTTGCTGCCAGATGCAGTTTAGCGTCATGCCCAGGACTTTAAGTTTGAAAACTTGAAGCAACTGAAACATGGTTCTACAGAAGGATGCTGCAGATAACATGGATAGAGCATGTGAGCAGTGATGAGGTTTGTCTTTAGCTTTGTTACACACGAAACCTGTCAGGCTTTTGTTTAAATGAAGAAAGATTGACAAACGGAGAATTACTTATTGCAGAGAAATTAAAAGGGTAGATGAAAAATCAATTCAATGAGGTGAACATCAACTTTGTTGCGGAGAAATTGACATCGTTTGTCAGTTTTGTGGTCCTTTCTATATAATCAGCCATAAGCATTTATGCACACCGCTGTTTCCTTACAACTGCAAAAGCACTTTTCCTCATCCAATTCACTAAAAATTTACTTCCCAAATGCCCTTAACTCCCGCTGTCCACAATTAAAAAAAAAAAAAAAAAAAGGATGTTTTGTAAAATTTCCTCTTGACAAGTTCTTTTCCCCATTCAATGACAAATTGATAAAATCAATATGTTGAGTATTTCTTTATATAAAAAGCCAGTGCCCTTAGCTTTGTGGCACACAAAACATGTCAGACTTTGCCTTGCATTAACTTAGATGCAAATACCCTTGGGAAAAGGTATTAATCTGTCTCTTCCTTCCAGTCATGGGTTAAATAATAGGACAGATTGGGTTCTGTAGCCTTGGCTGGCAACCAGTCTACTGCAGAAAGCAAGGATAAGCAAGGATAATCTTCTGCAGGATAATCTTCTGCCCAGTCAGTCATGTCTCTTTCGAGTCATGGATCGCCCAAAGCGTGTATCACGTATGGCACTTAACTGACTGAATATAATAGTTAGAAACATGATTAAGGCTTCTACTGGGCATAAGGTGGGGGATCGATTTTCAATTGTTATGAAGTAATAAACTGATCCCCCACTAATTACTACTTCATAATATAATACATCTCTTCTCCCTCTAGCTATGAGTCAAATAACAAGACAGACTGGGTTCTGTAGCCATTGACTGGCAACCAGTCTTCCTTAAGAAGCAATGGCAACCTACTGCAGGATAATCTTCTGCCCAGTCAGTCATGTCTTTCGAGACATGATCACCCAAGCGTGTATCACGTATGGCACTTAACTGACTGAATAAATGGAGAATTACTGATTATATGCCTTCCTTAGGCATCATACATGATGGACATGTAACCGATTATGTTTCTCTTCAAATCATGATTGATTTGGCAGAAAAATTCCAACAGTAAGCTGGTGTTACTTTCTGTGTTATAATTCCCAATCTGTCTTGCTATTTAACCCATAGTTTGTAGGAGAAAGATGTGTTCATATCATTTCAAAAGGCATTTGTGTGTAAGTGAATGCAACAAATTCAAATGAAATTTACTGATTTCTCCTTTCGCATCACTAGCCATTACCCCACCTCCACACCATAAAAAAATTAATATTTTATTTTATGTAATATTAAAACTTTAAAAAAATATAAACAATATTGTTTCAAAATAGCATTATCCATAACTAGATTTTTTTCCAACATGCTGAAATTCTCACAGTATTAATATTTTTGAAGTTATTGCTAACATTTTTTTTGTTGAGACCTTTTTTTTTTTTTGTTGAGACTTACAAATGCTACGTTTTGTTCTGTTTTAAAAACCAATCAATGCAATATAAAATGTGTAAAAAAACAATATTGTATTTGTTATTCTAATCATTAAATTGTTTTTAAAATAGTGAGAGTATTTTGTATATTAAATAAAGATTTTTCCTAAAAAAATTAATGAAAGTTTATTGTACGTATTCTAGTAAAACCAACTGTACTTTGTAGCCCCATTAACTGTTATGAGTCAGTTAAGTGCCATACTTGATACACACTTTGGGCGATCATGTCTCCAAAGAGACATGACTGACTGGGTAGAAGATTATCCTGCAGTAGGTTGCCACTGCTTTCTGCGATAGACTGGTTGTGAGCCAAGGCTATAGAACCAAATTTTTCCTATTATTTAACCCATAACTGGAGGGAAGAGATGGATTATTACCTTTCCAAAGGTTATTTGTGCGTAAGTGAATGCAAGAAATTCAACCGGAATTCGAACTTGGCTTTTGCTTTTGATGGACAAACTACTGGAAGTCACAGAATCTATCTAGACTTATTTATAAATGGAACTTTGTGTGTGTGTATCCGTTACCTATAGACTCTGAAACAGCTGAACCGATTTTCTTGAAAATTTACACAGTTGTACTATAAGTATCTGCAAGTGTTCTTAGCTAGGTTTTGTGTCAAGGTACCTCCAATAAATATCAGAAATCGATAATCGAAAAAAATCGGGTTATAGAAGGAGTGGTCTGATTTTAATCAAATTTGATTAACTTATAGACAAAGACAAACGATATTCAGAAGTTTCAAGGTTGCAGTTCTTACAATAGTGCATAAAATTGATTATATATATATATATATATATATATATATAAAGGCCAAAATGTTTGTGTGTCTGTTTTTCTGCCTGTATATCTGTATTTTTTCAGTCCTTTAATTTTAGTTTTTGCTTCGGGTTTGGCTCTAGGTAGGTATAATTGTAGTTCTTAGTCTCAGCCATGATACCATTTACTCAAAGGACTTATTTAGCCTTCAAAATTTAGGACGAAAAAAAAACTTATTTGATATCGATAGCAGGAAATCCAAATCTGACTTGCATCCATTCATTTTTTCTTTCAGTCTACGGTTTTGCTTTAACTGGAAACAACTATTGCTTTTTAGTCTTTCGTGCCAACGTCCAAAGAGTTTGAGCTCCAGGACCATGGATTAGTTTTAAAGCTTTCATTACACCCGAGCAACGCTGAGCTATACTGCTAGTATATATATATATATATATATATATATATAAGGTGCGATTGGTAAATTGTCGCAATCATTTTATTATTTCAAATACTCTTTAGGCTGAGTCTGAGCTCCAGGACCATAGATTAGTTTTAAAGCTTTCATTACACCCGAGCAATGCCAGGCTATACTGCTAGTTTCAAATATAGATGAAACAATATGTTATTTAAATAGAACTTAAAAACTACAATATTAAGGACAATTCAAGTACAGTAAGAGATATAAGGAAAACTTACTTTTTGACAAAAGGTTTCAAGTCATTGCCTTTACTAATAGGATAATCAATCTTCGGAATATGATTATTAACACTGGTACAATGTAAGATAAAGCTGTTGTCTGTAGATTTGCCAGTCATTTTCACTTGGTTCAAGCAGGAGGAGGAGGAGGAAGTTGGAGATACTTGGTGGGTCGAGCAATGTTTTCATGCCTTTGGAAATTGTTACTAGAGTTCAGCGTCAGATTTTTGAGTGTAGGGTTCTAGAGGGGAAAGAGAAAAAAAAAACAATGAAACTTGAATTATTTTGAAGACACTGTTTAATGACATTTATATGGTGAAGGACACATTCCAGAAGCTGAGCAAAGTATTAAGAAACAGGAATATTTCGCTAGAAACAAAGAAGAAAGTACTGGATCGCTATGTGATGTCTTATCTTCAGTATAGCAGCGAATGCTGGACAATATCATCAAAGATAAAGGAAAAAATTGAAGGAACTGAAATGTGGTTCTACAGAAGGATGCTGAGGATATCATGGATCGAGTATGTAAGCAATGATGAGGTTTTGGAAATGAAAAGGAAATTAATACTGAGCATCAGGAAAAGACAGATGAAGTTCCTGGGGCATGTGATGAGGAAGAATGCCTTGGAGAATCTGATACTCACAGGTCAAATAGTAGGAAAGGGAGACAGGGGAAAGCAGCAGATAACATATTTGAAGGGCCTGATCAGGTGGATGACGGAACAAGTTGTTGTGGTGGTAATAACAGGAGATAGCATGCTAAGAGTCACCAGGGACAGGGAGATGTGGAAGGTCATGATTGCCTACGTCCTGAAAGGACAAGGCACATAGAATATATATGCCGACTGTTTATAAGAAATTATGTGGATATAAAGTGGGGGGTCAGATCTGTATTATAGTCTATATATAAACCGATCCCTCATTTTGTGGCCAAGCTAGTTTTTACTTATTTATATTTTAGATTTAAAGGCTTGAACAGGTGGATGATGGAATGGGGGCTGCGTGGTGTAACAGGAGAAAGCATGCTAAGAGCCACCAGGGATAGGGAGATGTGGCAGGTCATGATCATCTATGTCCTGAAGGGACATGGCACATAGAAGACTGACCCAAAAAGGAACTTGATCTAAAGAGATGTTACTTCAATCTCTGGCCACTGCAGGTGGGGTGGGGTTTAAAAGGCTGAAGAATTGAGTTAAGAGAAATTAACTGGGACATCCATAAAAAGGCATGGCACATGGAGCATACTGAAAAAAATAAATAAATAAATAAAAATAAATAAATAAAAATAAATAAATAAAATAAAAATAGTTGACAGTAGTAAGGAACAGAGGAGAGAATGAGGTTGAACTGTTAATAGTTGGCTTAGAGATGGCCAGAGGAAGAAGAAACATTAACTTAGAGAAAATATTAGCAAGAAAGACATTAAAAAAATGATGGGGAGGTCGAGAGAGAGAGAGAAGCCCGGTGGCAAGACGACCGTGATGGGGAGGTCAGAGAGAGAGAGAGAGAGAGAAGCCCGGTGGCAAGAACGCCGTGATGGGGAGGTCAAGAGAGAGAGAGAGAGAGAGAGAAGCCCGGCGGCAAGACGACCGTGATGGGGAGGTCGAGAGAGAGAGAAGCCCGGCGGCAAGACGACCGTGATGGGGAGGTCGAGAGAGAGAGAGAAGCCCGGCGGCAAGACGACCGTGATGGGGAGGTCGAGAGAGAGAGAAGCCCGGCGGCAAGACGACCGTGATGGGGAGGTCGAGAGAGAGAGAAGCCCGGCGGCAAGACGACCGTGATGGGGAGGTCGAGAGAAAGAGAGAGAAGCCTGGCGGCAAGACGACCGTGATGGGGAGGTCGAGAGAGAGAGAGAAGCCTGGCGGCAAGACGACCGTGATGGGGAGGTCGAGAGAGAGAGAGAGAGAGAAGCCTGGCGGCAAGACGACCGTGATGGGGAGGTCGGGGAGAGAGAGAGAGAGAGAAGCCTGGCGGCAAGACGACCGTGATGGGGAGGTCGAGAGAGAGAGAGAGAGAAGCCTGGCGGCAAGACGACCGTGATGGGGAGGTCGAGAGAGAAGCCTGGCGGCAAGACGACCGTGACGGGGAGGTCGAGAGAGAGAGAAGCCTGGCGGCAAGACGACCGTGATGGGGAGGTCGAGAGAGAGAGAGAAGCCTGGCGTCAAGACGACCGTGATGGGGAGGTCGAGAGAGAGAGAGAAGCCTGGCGGCAAGACGACCGTGATGGGGAGGTCGAGAGAGAGAGAGAAGCCTGGCGGCAAGACGACCGTGATGGGGAGGTCGAGAGAGAGAGAGAAGCCTGGCGGCAAGACGACCGTGATGGGGAGGTCGAGAGAGAGAGAGAGAGAGAGAGAGAGAGAGAGAGAAGCCTGGCGGCAAGACGACCGTGATGGGGAGGTCGAGAGAGAGAAGCCTGGCAGCAAGACGACCGTGATGGGGAGGTCGAGAGAGAGAGAGAGAAGCCTGGCGGCAAGACGACCGTGATGGGGATGTCGAGAGAGAGAGAGAGAGAGAGAGAAGCCTGGCGGCAAGACGACCGTGATGGGGAGGTCAAGAGAGAGAAGCCTGGTGGCAAGAAGAGAGAGAGAGAGGATTGAGGTGGGGTAGACAAAAAAGAACGGAAGCACACGGAGGAGCTAGAAAGGGACTAGACAGCACAATGTGTGCTACGGAAATAAATATTAAATAATTTCTTGTGAAGCAGGTTGTAAGGGACCAACACGATCCTTAAAACTTACTTGTTTCTGTTTCAAGGTGTTTGTGCCAAATGTTGGAGAAACTGATGGACTTTCTCGATGAATGGATGTTGGTCGATTGACAGGGGGTTTAGATTTGTCTGGAAAGAAAAAAAAAAGAGTCAGAATACAAACAAACATTTATTTTCGTTCTGAGCCATATCACTAAAACCATTATATCTTAAAAATCTCACAATCTAAAAATACTTTCTGTTTTTAAATAACCTGTTGAGAGTTGTTAAGTCGTAGAAAATGAAACGATCAATGAAATACTGTTTAGCTACACAGGCATGTATTTTAGATTTATTTACATTCCCTGAAATGTACATGTATAGAAATTACCGTGGCTAGAAAGTGAGGGTTCCGTTTGCATATTGATTGTAATATAGAACTGAACCCCCACTTTATATCCACATAATTTCTTGTACGTTGATAAGCCTTAGTAAAGGGATCGAGCAATTAAACACTGATTACACAGGCAAGTCTTTTAGATTTATTTACATTCTCTGGAATATAATGGTGTAAAGAAGCTACCTGGTTACAAAGTGAGGGACCAGTTTATATATCGAGTGTAATGTAAAATGGATCCCCCACTTTATATCCACATAATTTCTTGTCTATTGATAAGCTGCAGAAAAGGAATCCATGAAATACTGATTAACTACACAGGCATGTCTTTTAGATTTATTTACATTCTCTGGGATATAAATGTATAGAAACTACCCTGGTTACAAAGTGAAGGATCAGTTTATATATTGATTGTTATACAGAATTGATCCCCCCACTTTATATCCACATAATTTCTTGTCTATTGATAAGCTATAGAAAAGGAATCCATGAAATACTGATTAGCTACACAGGCATGTCAAATTTATTTACATTCTCCGAAATATATTGGTATAGAAACTACTGCAGCCACAAGGTGAGGGATCAGTTCATATATTGATAGTGTAATATAGTTTATATTATTGTTTACCAAATACTGATAAATATGAATTACATCTCCCCCAGATATGGGCTAATTAGTAAGACGTGTATCACTAAACCATTATTGCCAAAAACTTCTTACAATCTAAAAATATTTTCTGGCTTTAAATAACCTGTAAATGGTTGATAAGTTTTAGAAGACTATAAGCATCTTTTTTTTTTGCAAACATTGCACATGTGTTTTGCCATATCAACAGCAAGATGATTAAATTTTAAATCTAAAATTGTTCATTTAAAATATATTTATTACAAAATATAGTCATTTTAAATACAAGATCATTTTGTTTTTTTTATCAACTTTTTACAGGTTATTTAAAGCAGAAAATATTTTTGTGTTGTCAGAATTTTCTTCAGATAATGATTTTGTAATACAATTTTTACTAATTAATCCATAGCTGGGGGAAGCGGATTCATATATTTCAAGGGTATTTGCACACAAGTGAATATAATGAATCCAACTGGAATCAGAACTCTACTCACCAAATTCCAATTTTGAGCCATTACACCACCTGCGCATTCATACTATTCCCAATTGGTCACCCATCTAGGTACTGACCAGGTTCGACGTTGCTTAAATTCACTGGTTATATGAGAACCAATCTTTTAACATCATGTCTAAGTCTAAAATCAGTCAGTTAAATGCCATACGTGATACACGCTTGGGCGATCATGTCTTGAAAGCGACATGACTGACTGGGCAGAAGATTATCCTGCAGTTGGTTGCCATTGCTTTCTGTGGTAGACTGGTTGCCAGCCAAGGCTATAGAAACCAATCTGTCCTGTTATTTGACTCATAGCTAGAGGGCGAAAAGTTGTATTATATTATTAAGTAGTAATTAGTGGGGGATCAGCTTATTACTTCATAACAACAGAAAACCGATTCCACACTTTATGCCCAATAGAAGCTTTAATCATGTTTTCGACTATTATATTGTCAGTTAAGTGCCATACGTGATACATGCTTTGGGTGATCATGTCTCAAAAGAGACATGACTGACTGGGCAGAAGATTATCTCGCAGTAGGTTGCTATTACTTTCTGCAGTAGACTGGTTGCCAGCCAAGACTATAGAACCCACTCTTTCCTGTTATTTAACCTATAACTGGAGGAAAGAGATTAATACCTTTCCAAAGTGAATGCAAGGAATTTTAACTCGGCTCCCCGATTCCTTGTTCCGAGTTGATATCCACTGCACCACAACCCACATCCGAACAATGTCAGTCAGTTAAGTGCCATACGTGATACATGCTTGGGTGATCA
Organism: Ascarosepion bandense; assembly: GCA_037127315.1. Classification (NCBI taxonomy): domain Eukaryota; kingdom Metazoa; phylum Mollusca; class Cephalopoda; order Sepiida; family Sepiidae; genus Ascarosepion; species Ascarosepion bandense. Next base: position 598,193 of record JBBBDQ010001729.1, read on the forward strand.
TGTCTCGAAAGCGACATGACTGACTGGGCAGAAGATTATCCCGCAGTAGGTTGCCATTGCTTTCTGTGATAGATTGGGTTCTGTAGCCTTGGCTGGCAACCAGTCTGTCTCGTTATTTAAACCATAACTGGAGGAAGAGACGGATTAATACCTTTCCCAAGGGTATTTGCGCTCCCCTCTACAAGACACCGCCCCTTTCGGGCTGAGGCTCCCCTCTACATGAGTCTGCCCCTTCCCTCTACATGGCGCCACCCATTTCGAGCTGACGCTCACTTCTACATGACAGCACTCCTTTCAAGCTAACGCTCCCCTCTACAAGACACCACCCCTTTGAAGCTGACGCTTTCTTCTAAAACTTTCAATATTCCAATGCACCCTCGGATTTTGGTGCCATGTTTTTATGTTGTCTGTTCAAACACTTCCCAGATATTTAACCATTTTATTGATTAAAGCAGAAGATGACATTCACTCAGAAGATAAATTATTTGACCCCATTTTTTACTACAGGGGACACCACTTCTATCATTTAATAGCGTTATATGATATAACATCTAATTTATTATAATCTATTATGACAGGTCTCTAATTTGTATTTAGATACATTGTATTTATTTTCAATTCTTCTAGTTGAATTGTTCACCTATATTGCATATGATCCATTATTGTACATAGGCTGGAATGATCTATTATGACAGGTCTCTAATTTGTATTTAGATACATTGTATTTATTTTCAATTCTTCTAGTTGAATTGTTCACCTATATTGCATATGATGGAATGATCTATTATGACAGGTCTCTAATTTGTATTTAGATACATTGTATTTATTTTCAATTCTTCTAGTTGAATTGTTCACCTATATTGCATATGATGGAATGATCTATTATGACAGGTCTCTAATTTGTATTTAGATACATTGTATTTATTTTCAATACTTCTAGTTGAATTGTTCACCTATATCGAATATGGTCCGTTATTGTACATAATTAGGTAACAATAAATATTGTATTTTATACAAATACTATTTTATAAAATTGATCTACCCGGTCAATCCATTCGGTTGATTCCTCCCAGTCTTTTGTTCGATACTTAATATCGGTTATTATCGTGGTCACGTGATCCCTTGTGGAATAATCCATTCTTACAGTTTCATTTGTTATCTGGTGATCAGTGTTCAACTTCATGTGTTGGTATCAACTCTTCTTTCTACATGACACATTTATAAAATAATCAATTCAGCTTTTCCTAGTCATGTAGCAATATAAGCCTTTATATTTTGTCTGTTATATCATTTCAAGAAACCAGACATTAGGAACATGAAAATCTTTTTTATTAGAATTCTTGTCTTTATTTTACTGGTTGTAGGCATTATTTTGGTTTCCTTATAAAGTATACTTTTTAAATTTTATGTTTTGCCAATTTAATTTTGTTTACTCAATAAAAAACAAAAAAAACAAAACTGAAATACAATTTAAGTGTCTCACTTTTAGTTTCAACTCACTGGCTTTTGGTAACAAAAATTTTAGCAAGTCGGTCAAATTGACCACTTTTCAATAATTTCTCAATTTTATTTAAAAAGATTATTTTTTTCCATAGATTACCAGGTTTTATAGCAGGCTCTTTCTCTTCATGGGGCTCAGGTTTCAAGGTTATTGGCTGAAATTGCTGTGAGTGGATTCTCAAGCTTGGGGAATGGACACCTGTGGACACTGGACTGTCAGAATTCTCAACTGTTACAGTACCCTGAAATTTAAAAAAAAAAAAAAAATTGCTTTATATTCAAAGAGTCAGCAATTGATAATCAGAAAGTATTCATTATGTAAATATTGGCAGAAATCATAACCAGTTCGGTTGAGACATTTATTTCTCAGTCAGTTAAGTGCTATACATGATACACACTTTGGGCGATCATGTCTGGAAAGAGACACGACTGACTGTGCAGAAGATTTTCTATCCTGCTCTTTAAACTATAGCTGAAGGTAGAAGAGACGGAGTGTATTATTAAGTAGTAATTAGTAGGGGGATCAGTTTTCTATTGTTATTAAGTAATAAACTGACCCCCCCACTTTTTGCCCAGTAGAAGCTTTATGTTTCTAACTTATTTTCATTCAGTCAGTTAAGTGCCATTTGTGATACATGCTTTGGGCAATCATGTCTCAAAAGAGACATGACTGACTGAGCAGTAGGTTGCCATTACTTTCTGCGATATGGTTGCCAACCAAGGGTAAAGAACTCAATCTTTCCTGCGATTTAAGCAATAGCTGGAGGGGAAAGAAATGGATGAATATTTTTCCCCCCCCCAAGAGTATTTGCGCAAAAGTGAATGCAACAAATTCAACTGGAATTCAAACTCAGCTCTGATCTCATTCTGATCTCATATATCCACTGCTTCATGAGGCTCATTTCTCAATAAATAGCAAATGATACAACAAAAGAATTTTAAGTCACTTGTGTTTAACAACAAAGAACAGGTTAAAATTATGTTAACTATAGACTTAAAGGACTTAGATTTTAAGCATTGCATATATACCACTCGAAGATTAGACAAATTTATTCAAGACTAGCAGTATAGCCCGGCGTTGCTCGGGTGTAATGAAAGCTTTAAAACTAATCCATGGTCTTCAAGCTCAGACTCTTTGGACGTTGGCACGAAAGACTAAAAAGCAACAGTTGTTTCCAGTTAAAGCGAAACCATAGACTGAAAAAAAAAATGAATGGATGTTAGTCAAATTTTGATTTCCTGGTATCAATATCAAATTTTCTGCACTATTGTAAGAACTGCAACCTTGAAACCTCTGAATATTCTTTCTTATGTCTGTCTATGAGTGTATCAAATTTGATTAAAATCGGACCACTCCTTCTATAACCCGACTTTTTTCAATTATTGATTTTCGATATTTATTGGGGGTACCTTGACACAAAACCTAGCTAAGAACACTCGCAGATGCTTATAGTACAACTGTGTAAGTTTTCAAGAAAATTGGTTCAGCCATTTTTGGAGTCTATAGGTAACGGACACACAAAGTTCCATTTATAAATAAGTTCAGATATTAAGAGATATATTTATATACAGGAGATTAAAAAATGCGTAGTGTTGAGGCCAATTTCAAACATTGGCTATATTCTTGGATGATTTTTATATTTTTCATTATTATAGAAAAAGGATTTTTGGGTAAAAAACCCTAGAAAAATGAACATGGCAAATCTTAATCATATAGATTAAAATATTGTAACATTCAAAATTAACAATTACCAAACCACCCATAATCCCATTGGGGGTTCTTTCTAAAAGCTGCTCATGATACAAAATGATGAGGTTGCAATATTATCAATTATACATATTTTAATTAGTATTATTATTACTCATACAATATTACTTAGATCAAACAATAATACATTAATAATTTTTATTATACATGATTGTTTCTTCACATTTTAAAATACATAATGGTGCAAACATGCATCTATTTATTTACCATAAAGTCATGTGATAGTTTTCCATCCATACAGATTCTTTAACAATGACACACCCACATTGCCATCTTGATAGATGAAGAGGCAAACATCTGAGATATTTGTTTATAAAAAAAGTTCTAATGTAATGTAGTGAATTGTATGAATATATGTTGCGTTATGTATATTTATTCAATAATATTTTTATCTAAATCTAATCTAAACTTATTTATAAATGGAACTTTGTGTGTGTGTCCGTTACCTATAGACTCCGAAACAGCTGAACCGATTTTCTTGAAAATTTACAGTTGTACTATAAGCATCTGCGAGTGTTCTTAGCTAGGTTTTGTGTCAGGGTATCCCCGATAAATATCAATAATAGAAAAAAAGATCGGGTTATAGAAGGAGTGGATAAATTTGATACACTTATAGACAAAGACATAAGAAACGATATTCAGAAGTTTCAAAGCTTGCAGTTCTTACAATAGAGTAGAAAATCAATTTTATATATATATATGAAAGGCAAGATGTGTGCGTGCGCGTGTGTGTGTGTGTGTGTTTATCTACCTGTATGTCCGTATTTTTTTTCAGCCCCTTTTATTTTAGTTTTTGCTTCGGGTTTGGCTCTAAGTAGGTATAATTGTAGTTCCTAGTCTCAGCCATGATACCATTTACTCAGAGGACTTATTTAGCCTTCAAAATTCAGTTGACGATAAAAAAAAAAACTTATTTGATATTGATACCAGGAAATCAAAATTTGACTTACATCCATTCATTTTTCTTTCAGTCTACAGTTTCACTTTAATTGGAAACAACTATTGCTTTTTAGTCTTTTATGTCAACATCCAAAGAGTCTGAGTTCGAGGACCATGGATCAGTTTTAAAGCTTTCATTACACCTGAGCAATGCTGGGCTATACTGTTAGTATTATCAATGTTTATTATTTTTCACAGACAATTGTTGGAATATAATATGCACGTGTTTGTTGATATATATAATTTTTATTGAAAATGCAATGAATTTCTCTTTAAAAATAGTGTAAATACAGAAAAATATCCCTAACTCAAGATCACTTTGTCTAATTTTAATGTAATTTGGCACTGCACTCACCAAGGGTTCAAGGTACAATATGCTCTGTATTATGTATTATTTAGGCACTATTTTGGAAACATACATGCTTAGACTTATATAGATTTTATATTTTACAAAAATGCAAATCACTGACTTAGAACAAATTTCAAACATCTCCTATACTAAAAATGCTATGAAGGGAAGACATTTAAAACATTAAAATTAAAAGTGTGTTTTTAATTAATTACACTATTTACATTGTTTGGTCTATTATCCTCATCTTTATTGTTATAGTCACAATCTTAAATTTTGACCGAAAGTGAACTGCAGAGAAATGCTGACATTGGTTACAGCGTCTGGGCTCAAATCTTTTGGCATTAAAAAAAAAAAAAAAAAAAAAAAAAAAAGCAAAGATAGAGAAGGAGTAAAAAGTGAAGGGAAAAAAAAGAAAGAAGTGAGAAAATGTAGAGTGGGGAGAAATAATGGAAACGGCCAAGAAAGAAAAATTTTAAATTTTGGCCAAGTGTGAATTGCATACAAATATCAGTTACATGTTTTAAGTTAAATCTTTTGGCATTTTTTTTAAAAAGATGAAATCATATATACAAACAGAAAAATTATACATAAAATGTAAAATAAAGAATATTAAAAAAAAAAACAAAAAAACAAATTCATTGGACCTAAAATAATAAATTGAAAAAATTAATGTAAATTAAAATCATAATTAAATTGAAATAAAATAAACATACAATAAAGAATATATTATAAATAATATAAAATATAATAAAATAATTATAAATACAAAAATAAGAAATAATTCTGCTTTCAATGCTGAAAAGTAACGTACAATTTGTAGTAGTTTGTACATGTTCTAATGTAATGTTATATATATATATATATATACACACACACACACACAACAAAATCATTCAGACAGGTTTTGTTAAATTTAACTGACAAGGTCCAATTGTTTCATCGTTTTGTTTGCTGCATTTTTTTTTTTACATACATAAATTTTGACAGATCTCAGTTATATATTAAATTATAGGAGAACTGGGAAAATATAAAAAATTAAACAGACTTTTTCAGTCAACATAATGTATGTGTGAGTGTGTGTGCATATATATATATATATATATATATGAAAAATAAGCTATTTCACATTGAGGAAGTTTCAGAGTTTTGATTGCCAATTCAAGTAAGTGTAAAAAAAAAAAAAAAAAAAAAATGTATATTGGTTAACAGCAAAGAATTGTGACCATATTGGTGGTAGGGGAGGGATGTTTGCTATTTGCCTTGACACAAAAGTGGTATCAAGAAAAACAAGTTGGAACAAAAGACGATATTTAAAGCAAGTTCACAGAAAAAGAAACGGAGATAAATGCGTGTTTAAACATGATCTATAATTCTTACTTATCGAGTGGAGTTTGAAAAGCAGTCAAAACAAAATAAGAAAAAAAAGTGTCAAATCAAGTTGTATAGAGAATGTCTGTAAGTAGATTTTCACAAATTTCTTAAAATTTTCATTTTGCTCATGTTTAAAAAAGAACAATTTTCTCATTACTATAAACTGTTTCAGTTAATCTCTTCATAAAATTACAAAGAATATATCATGAAATAAGAAAAAATAAATTTTCAGCATTTACGAAAAGTACTAAAAATATGGCCTATTTACTAAATCTTATTAGCCATAATATTCCAGGTTCCATAAAGAGCTAGTATTCAAATAATTTCTAATACATTCCTATAGTAAAATCATTTCCAATGAATTTCTATAGATGCTTTTAGTATTTGCTATATCACTAGATATGGAATCATTAGAGGGAATGAAAGTTTGGATGGATTTGTTTCATAAATCCTAGCCCTAATATTCCAGGTTCCATAAAGAGCTAGTATTCAAATAATTTCTAATGCATTCCTATAGTAAAATCAGTTCCAATGAATTTCTATAGATGCTTTTAGTAATTGCTATATCACTTGACATGAAATATTTAAATTTTCATGAAATTTTAAAAAAATTCTGTGATATCAGGGATTGAAATAGTTTTTAAATTTTTAAGATTGCTTCATGCTAAAGCCACTTTTCTAATGATTTATTATGTCACACACACACACACACACACACAAGCATTTTAGCCTGGTTTCAATAGGTAGTTTAAGGAATCATCATTTAAGTGCCATACATGATACACGCTTTGGGTGATCATGTCTCTTTCGAGACATGACTGACTGGGCAGAAGATTATCCCACAGTAGGTTGCTATTACTTTCTGCGGTAGACTGGTTGGCCAGGCCAAGGCTATAGAACCCAATTTGTCCTGTTATTTAACTCATAACTGGAAGGAAGAGACGGATTAATACCTTTCCCAAGAGTATTTGCGCGTAAGTGAATGCAACGAATTCAACTGGAACTTGAACTTGGCTCCCTGATTTCTCGTCCCGAGAATAATAAGAATAAAAAACATATGATGAATATACATAGCAAATACTTACACAACGTTCACCCTCGTCACTTTTATAGATAACAATGTAGAAAGTCTCTATTGGATTAGGGGGGGGGCAACACACACACACATATATATATATATATATATATATATATAAAATGTATATAAAGTAGGGTGATCGATTGTATATTATAATCAATACATAAACTGATCCCTGACTTTGTGGGGGTGATAATATATATATCTTTCTACTCCTAATTTTGGCCTTCTGAAAAGTTTAAAGGTGTTGTTAGCTTTGTAAAATTTTGATCCACATCTGAGCGGAACTCCCCTCGAGCTAGAGTGCAAAATGCAGATGCTAAGTTGAATCTATCTAACAAATAAGTACTTACACAATGTCCACCCTCGTCACTTTATATATAAAGAAAGAATGAACTTGTGATACATTTAATAATTCCTAGCTCAGCTACTACAGATTACGCACTTCTAATTTTATGTCTTTTACCTTGCTAGCATATACAACACTGCAGTATGGCTGACATCAATTCTAAAAACCTTGTCAACTTCCTTACCTGTTTTTTGTGTGGTCTACAGTACAGAAAACCACGTCTACTAGGCTGTCTACATTCTTACTGCGAGTCTTGTTTAACCAAATACATTGAAGACTTTCGCAAAGCAGCTGAAGAACTTAAAGATCCAAGAGAATACAATCTGACCTGTCCCCAGTGTACCACAGAAGTGGAATCCTTAAAAGCGTACAACACTCAATTCACGGCAGAGGATTTTCCTAGAAATTTCTTTACAGAGAGACTGATTCAAGCTGAACAATGGAAGAGGAGGCATCCAGCTAATACAGGGGAGACAAAGACGGAAAAATCCAAGCAGCAAAATGATTCACCAGTCATGAGAAGAAGGGAAACAACAACTGCAGAAATTCTTACCTGTTGTAAAAGGTAAGGATTAAATGTTCAAATTTTTTTTTTTTTATATATTATTATTTTGTGATAAGAATAAAAGGTTTAGAGCAGGGGTTGGCAATGCCCTGTCCCTGAAGAATCTTTGTCCAGCCTTACAACTGAACACCTGGACACTGATTATTTAATTAATTTGCGGAGCAAGTGGCAGAAAAAGACCAGTTAGAGTTAATTGACTTACAATGTGACAATTTTTTTTTTTTTAAATCAAAATTCAAGTTTGAATCCATTGCCGACTTCAAGAAATATGTTTTGTCAAGCAGAAAATAGAAAAGCCTATTGAAGAATGTGAAAATCATGGTATCATAACTTGAAAGAACATAAGCTCGAGAACAACTATTTTGAAAAATAAGTCTAATAGAAATCATTTAAGAACAAGGTTGGGTGATAACCACCTGGATGAGGTTTTGCTCATGTCATTGACAAATATTTCATCTGATATGGAAAAATTATTGAACAATGAGAAAGAAATGTCTTATTAAATAATCCGCCATTTCTAACTGTAATTGTAAGGAAGTTCCATTTTTTGTTGTTGGTCTTAATCTTTATCCTGTTATTCACACAGCAAAATAAGGAACCTTGTTTAAATGTTAAATTTGTTGTTTTTTTTCTTTAAACCTCCAGACCAAAGCGGCCTTCTAGACAGAGTTGTCTGAGGTCAAGACATTGATATCATGGCCCTCCTTTGAAACACTCCACAGCCCATTTTCTCCAAAAGATTACCAACCCCTTGTTTCGAGGTTATGGAAGCCGAGAGTTGTTTTTTATCTTGTGACATATCAATACCTCTATGGGTCATTTAATGCTAAAATGTAAATAATTTAAATCCTCACTAGGTGCCTCATATTTGTGATTTTCTTCTGAAAATTAAGTCAAATAATGAGAAAATTTGATATCCTTCACTATGGCACAATGGGTAGCAAGTTGATCTTATTACTACCAAGATTGATTATCACTGGGTGCTCCATACTTGTAGCCTTGTGTCTGACCAAGCAAATCAAATCAGACTCCTTGCCAAGAAATGATGTTCGAGTTTGCATCAATGTGGTAAATAAAAGCACTATTAGATAGGATTTAACTATTTTTAGAATCTTGATTAGAAATGATTTTAAGAGAAAGCTGCAGACATCAGGAATGCTTTCTTTAGAGTCAACATTTTTGTTGTACTTAAATACTCTCTTGAGAACAAATAAAAATAATCTAGATGTCTGCAATACTGTAATAAATGAGGCCTATTGAAAAAAAAAGCAAACAAAACAAAACTTACAGCACCTTGGTATTTCATAGTGGTCAACTATCTAGGCATTGATCAGGCTCAATGTCGCTTAACTGATGATCATATGGGAACCAATATTTCAATGTGATATGGCCAGTAGAGAGATATGAAGAGAGAGACAGTTACTGCCTAAATATACCTTATTCATAAAGACATTACTTTTTTAGAAATTGATCTCGTGTGTGTGCATATATGAATAAATAAAAACATCACTCAAAGGTAAATTTTCATTTTCGGTCCCCTTCAAATTTATCCAAAATAGCATTATTTCTGTGCAAATGTATATGCTGAACCCAAATCAATAATTAGCTATTGAAGAAACCTATCTTTTTTGCTCTGAACGTCCAGAAAAAAAAAAAACAAAAAACAAAAAAAAACAATCGAACTATATTTTGTCTCCCGTAACTCTAATGCAGTCATGTAATTAACTGCTGAATGACTTTCTGCGTAGGACAACAAACATTGTCTATTTTCGGCTGATTTACTTTCTTTACTGAAACTTCCGGCTATTTACTTCCTGTAATGAAAGGTAATATGCGATTGTATTTCCACGTGTATTACTTTCATTACAGGAAGTAAATAGCCGGAAGTTTCAGCAAAGGAAGTAAATCAGCCGAAATTTGTTGCCTACGCAGAATGTCATTCTGCAGTTAATTACATGACTTTGTGAGAGTTACGGGAGACAAAAAGTGCGAGATGAAGTTAGATCTTTTTCTGGTCGTTAAGATCAATAAAAGGGAAATTTCTTCAATAACTAATTGTTGATTTGAGTTCAGCATATACATTTGCACAGAAATAATGCTATTTTGGATAAATTTGAAGGGGGAAAGCCGTCAGCACCTAAAACAAACATTTACCGTTTCTTCAATAACTAATTGTTGATTTGAGTTCAGCATATACATTTGCACAGAAATAATGATATTTTGGATAAATTTGAAGGGGGAAAAGCCTTCGGGACCTAAAACGAAAATTTACCCACTCAAATACCAGGCCTAACTAATAAAACAACTTTTAAGCAAAATTCAATATTTTTCATCAACATAGAAATAGACTGATTTTTCATCATTCTAGAAATAGACTGATTCCAACGCTTTTCTAACAATTTGATGTCTTTGTAGAAAGATTTGTCTTGAAATACGCCTTGGTTTCCAATATCACTTCTTCATTGGAGCCAAATCTCTTTCCCTGGTGCATTCTTTTGAGCTTTGCAAACAGCCAGTAGTTGCTGGGGGCCAGATCTGGAGAATAAAGTGGATGTGGAAGCAATTCCAAGTGCAATTCATGTAGTTTTGACATTGTTACAATCAACTTGTGACACTGTGCATTGTCTTCGTGAAAGATCATTTTCTTTTCTTTATTTTTGTTGCTTTGGACAGCTTTCACTTGCTATTGTCCACTCAGCTGACACTGCCAATTTGACTCTGGAGTGAAATGGTGGATCAATGTTTCAACCATTGTCATATTTATGCAAAAACTCTTTCTTGTGTTGAAACAATTGCAAACAATGCTCTGAATTATCAATGCATTGTTGTTTTTGGTTGACTGTAAGCAAATGCGGCACCCACTTAGAACACAGCTTTCTCATTGACAAAGGTTCATACAAAAATGGTCAATACACTGCTTGCTGATATGTTCAACTCCTCTGCTATCTCACACAACTTCAATTTATGATCAGCGGTGTTTTCCAAAACAACTGCCGGTTTTGGGCAACCTCAGTGCTCAGCATCATTTGTGTGTGTGTGTGTGTGTGTGTGTGTGTGTGTGTGTGTGTATGACCGCGTTTAAAGTCAGCATACCACCTCTTAACCATTGTTTCTGACAGAGTAGCGTCCAAGTAAATTTGAAGCTATTGCTTTGCTTGAACAGTATTTTTCCCCACATCAGAAAGCAATGTTTTATAAACACATGAAATTCAGATGTTTCCATTGTTTTGAAAATTTGCAACAGTAGCTTCACTTATATAACTAATTTGTAAACTAATAATCTGATTGGGCCCAAATTTTGTCAAGTGCCGTTTGAAGGTTACCCACTTTATAAAAATCAGTGATGTTTTATATATATATATATATATATATATGAGTGTGTGTACATACATGTATGCATATGTATATCATTCCACCATGACAGTGGTTGAATATATTCTTAAGTCCGACATTGAGTGAATCTAGGCAGCTTTCAAGCTTTAACACTAATTGAGTTTTCAACCAAATTTCAAACAGTTTACAGAGTTAGTAAGGATACCTCCTTAGCTACATTTTGAAAAAAATCTTGAATTTTGGTTCAGTAAAAAAAAAAAAAAAAAAAAAAAAAAAAAAAAAAAAAAAAAAAAAAAAAAGTTACACAAAAATTTGTGAAATCTGAAAAAGGAAACTAACTAGATAAGTACATAATTGAGTGAGTGATTAACGCTTATAATAATCAATCTTATTCTTTATAACTGTTTTCTGTTTAACATTTTTGCAGGCAATTTTGAACATGTAAGTTCTGATAATATCTTGAATCATTTTTGGTCGATCAAACTTCGCTTATCCCTTATTTTATCAATTGATTATTGTTGGTTCAAATCAATTGCACATAAATTTTTTCCTTTTTAATATTTTTGAATGCAGTTTTCAGTATTAAATTTATATTAAATTAATAGCAATGCCTGGAAAAATCATGGAAAAATGCGTGCATGAAAAATAATAGTCTTAAGATTATATTAAACCTGGAAAAGAACAGGACAAGATATTCTAGTGAAGTAAAAAAAAAAAAAAAATTCTTAAAATATTGCAGCTAAAAATAAAATTTGAATGCAGAATATCTACTCAAATACAAGTATCAATTAAAAATAGTGTTCAAACAATATATATATATATGTGTGTGTGTGTGTGTGTGTGTGTGTGTGTGCATGCAGTCATTTAAGTGCCATACATGATACACGCTTGGGCGATCATGTCTTGAAAGAGATGACTGACTTGGCAGAAGATTATCCCGCAGTAGGTTGCCATTGCATTCTGCAGTAGACTGGTTGCCAACCAAGGCTATAGAACCCAATCTGTCCTCTTATTTAACCCATAACTGGAGGGAAGAGACGGATTAATACCTTTCCCAAGGGTATTTGCACATAAGTGAATGCAAGGAATTCGAACTCGGCTTCCCAATTTCTCGTTCCAAGCCTGATATCCACTGCACCATGACGTGTGCATGCAGACACACATAAAATCTAACTCAACAGTCATGAAATTGATGTCAGAAAAACTACATGGTTTCCCTTTGAAAGGAAAAACCTTCAAGTTTAACACACTTTTCTGTCCTTCTCTGATATGCTTGTCTGCCCTGCTGGAAGTATTCTTCTTGGATGGCCCTCAGTTACATCATTATGGATCTCTTGATGACCTCCACATCTTCAGAACAGGTCCCCCTTAATGATCCCCTTGAGCTTGAGGAAAAAGCAAAATCTCACATGGAACAAGATCAGGGAAATAGGGAGGTTGTTTCAGTACAGTGATGTTGTTCTCGGCCAGAAATTGCCGGATGCTCAGGGCGTTATGAGCAGGTATATTGTCATGGGGGAAGCAGCCACAATCTGTCCTGCTACAAAAGCATGTGGAAAAAAAAAAAAAATGCAATGTTTGCAGAAAGCTAAGATTACAATTACATATAAGCTCCCAAGATACCATTTTAGATCTGATTATCCCTCTTTTGCCCTCAGCTCACACAGCACACCTAGTCCCATTACTTTTGACAATGATAAAGTAACAAGTTGGATATCTTTATAAATATGACATGTTTTGCAATTCCTTTAGTGTCATCACAAATTTTGGGAGTTCAAATTTCTTGATCTTTGTTCTTTCTTGGTGCACACTGCTAGCGAATCAACCATGTTTAATTTACACTGTAAAAGCAATAAGAAAACTGGTATGATTGAGCTCAAACTTTGATCATGGGACCATGATCGTATCAACTTTAAGCACGCATGAGCAGAAGGCAGGGTGACAAACCTAATATGTTACGGCATAAGTGTAGATAACTTTACTTACCCTCATACATAGGTAAAAATATTTGAGCATTCCCATACCTACCTAATGCAGAAAATATGATTACTTAGTCTTTTTTTTAAAATCATACTTTTTGGAGGCAAAAAAAACAAGAAACCCTGGCCAGAGACGTTTCAAAATTAAAATAAGTTTTCTGAAGCACTGTCAAGCATAGCAAAATGTCTCCTGCAGAGTTACTGCCTCAGTCTGGGAATGCTCACAAAATCTTTTTTACATCCCGTTCTTTCGAACAAGAGTAGGAGTTTAGCTCTTGTTTCCTGCTTATAATTGTGTTTCTGGTTCTTTCTAAAGTCTACTACAATTCTATGCTCCTAAAGTCTTCATTGGAACTCTGAAATTTTATTTACTAATTCCTTATTTTTTTTTGTTTTTCTTTCTGTCTTCTCACTAGATTAGAAAGGGTTATCTATCACCTGGTTCACATTCCTACCCAGTCTTTTGAAAAGTAGTAGTGGTTTCTCACTTGTTTCAGGATTGAGTTTCTGGTTCTTTCAAAGCCTATTTCAACTACGCTTCTAACATCTCCATTTGAATTCTGAAATTTTATTTACTACTTATTTTTTCTCAGTAGGAGTAGATAGGTTTGCCTACCGCCCAGTTCATACCCATCCCTAGTCTTTTGAATAGGAGTAGAGGTTTCTCATTTCCTGCTTAGGATTGAGTTCCTGGTTTCTTTGAAAGTTTACTTCAACTCTATACTTATCTCTGTAGCCCCTTGTATCGTAGTGGCATTATTGCCTTGCTTGGGGTGAATCAATTCAAAATAAAATAATTTTGCTTCTAAAAGTTTTGGTTTACAAATGGTTTCATAACAATTCTCTTTCAGATAACAGAATGGAAAAAACGTTACCTCTATCAATACACAATGCTAAATTTTTATATCTTTAAAGACAAAAATTTATATACTGCTGCTGGAAAACAATTGTCTTGACAATGAAGAACATGTATATATAAAAATACAAACTAATATTTTTATTCTTCATCAGGGATGATTGTGTGAAAGAGGAGCGTAGCCAGAGAAAAATTATGCACACGCAGGAGCTGTCAGGGGAATCATTAACCAGTGAGAGTTCCTTTCTCTCTCTGTGTTCTGACTTCTTTTCTGTTCGGACAGAAACCTCAGATGTATCTAACCCAAAATTCCTATGAATTTTTGCTCTTTCAAGTTGTCGCTTAATTGATGTCAATCCTATCTTTGTTGGCTATTGCCTGTCAAGCCATTGTTGCTATCTTGTGTTTTCTGCCCTTGACGTCAGTCGTATTTTTGTCAACTATTGCTTGTGTTTTCTGCCCTTGACGTCAGTCGTATTTTTGTCAGCTATTGCTCGTGTTTTCTGCCCTTGACGTCAGTCGTATTTTTGTCAGCTATTGCTCGTGTTTTCTGCCCTTGACGTCAGTCGTATTTTTGTCAGCTATTGCTCGTGTTTTCTGCCCTTGACGTCAGTCGTATTTTTGTCAGCTATTGCTCGTGTTTTCTGCCCTTGACGTCAGTCGTATTTTTGTCAGCTATTGCTCGTGTTTTCTGCCCTTGACGTCAGTCGTATTTTTGTCAGCTATTGCTCGTGTTTTCTGCCCTTGACGTCAATCATATTTTTGTCAGCTATTGCTCGTTTTTTCTGCCATTGACGTCAATCGTATTTTTGTCAGCTATTGCTCGTGTTTTCTGCCCTTGACGTCAATCGTATTTTTGTCAGCTATTGCTCGTGTTTTCTGCCCTTGACGTCAATCGTATTTTTGTCAGCTATTGCTCGTGTTTTCTGCCCTTGACGTCAATCGTATTTTTGTCAGCTATTGCTTGTGTTTTCTGCCCTTGACGCCAATCGTATTTTTGTCAGCTATTGCTTGTGTTTTCTGCCTTTGATGTCAATCATATTTTTGTCGGCTATTGCCTGTTGTTACACACTGCCACCACCATTCCACAGCTGCAATATATTTTTGTCAATCATTTTGTTGGTCAAGGTCATATATTACAAAACAATTTTTCTTTTAGGGCAGGAGACCAAACTGGAAATAAAAGTGAGCTTTATTGTGTGGACTGTGATATAACTGTTTGCGATATCTGCCAAATAATTGGCCACTCAAAACACAGGTGTGCCACACTACAAGCAGTAGCAACAAACTTTGGCAAAAAAGTTACAAACCCTATTCAACAAATCACAAGTCAAATTAAACATCTCCATAACAACTACCAAAGTCTCAAAGAGAACCAAGAAGAATGCAGTACCAATCATCAAAGAATTCAATCAGAAATCAAAGAACAAGCAGTGTTTCTCACAGAACTTGTTATAAACTATGAAAAGTTCTTGCTAGAAAAGGCAGACAAAATCCACAAGAACACGATGAAGCATCTCGACAACCAAGAACAAGCCATGGCAGCACACATTTCTGCTTTGACCTCTGCTTTAAACTTTACAAAGATGCTGAGGCAATATGGTACAGATGAGGAGAAAGTGACCCTGAGAAAAATAGTAGGCAAATGCCTACAAGAATTATGCGATGAAGAAGTACAATATGAGGCAAACAAAGTCATGTCTTGGACGTTACAAAAACCCAAAGTCTCTCTTCGAAACATCGGAAAGATTTATGGAAATCTGCAGGAAGAAACTAGCCCAAATGAAATCAACCAAAAAGTTAACATTGGGAAAATCCATACAGAGAATCCCAGTTTAAATTCTTCAAAAAAAGATGAACTGACCGACAACAAAACATCGACAAAAGATTCAAGACCTGAACGTTTTCCAGTTTGTGAACCAATTTGGGAAACAAACCTTCCAAGTGAAATTTCCCAATATTGCATAAAAGGAATTGGCATTAATTCTATTGGAAACTTGGTTATTGGAGCTTCCATGATCCATAGACAAGCAGTGTATATTGTTGATAGTCATTGTGGAAAAGTTATGGATAAATATATTGTTGATGGTGGTTGGACGCTCCATACAATTACACCAAGAGGAAAAGGAGTGTTGTATCTGGCAAGAGGATACAGCAAGTTTAAGGTTGGTATTATTTCATTCTATTTAGATTCATATCGTTTCTTAATGAATAGGAAGATATGGAGAGCCATGATTGCTTATATTCTGAAAGGACACGGCACATAGAAGAATAAGAACACATTGAAGATTTATAGCATATTGATCAATACAGCAGTTATAATTCACCACTACTTCTTGTGACCTCTCAGTCCAAAAACATTTCTACAGGGGGTTAGGGTTAGTATTTATAGCAAGCTTATAGTATAGTAGTATAGCTTACAATACCTGGTATTCCCAAGTGGTCACCCATCTGAGTACATATGTTTCTTAACTTCTTGTGATCTGTCAGTCCAAAAGCACCTCTACATATCTAAAGTCTTCTGTCAGACAAAGTCACAAGATTGCATCTTTTGCCAGCTTGTAGCACCTGTTATTCCCCAGTGGTCACCCATCTGAGTACACCTGTAACTCATCAATCCAGAAGCACCTCTGCACATTGAGGTCTTCTGTTCAAATTTGTATCCATTGCCAGCTTGCTAGGTCTGTGTTGTAGCTTGCAGCACCCATTATTCCCCAGCAGTCACCCATCTGGGTACTTATCAAACTCAACATTTGCTTAACTTTGGTGATCTAGATTTAAACAGCAGTTTTAAATATGAACAAAATTTCTTACACTGTTTGGACTGTTGGCCTCACCTTTAATGACCATATTCATGACGCTTTGTACAATCCAGCCTTCTTCAGGTGCTAGGAATTTTGAACCGAACCCTTTATTTCGGTAACTAGGGCATATTCTCATTCCATGTACAATGCCACTTCTGGATGCCATTTACTTATCTCCCTTATAACTCAACACTCTCTAAGTTATTTGTTCACCACTGTTGTAGCCAGTATTGAACTTACAGCTCTGAATCAAGTCACTGGAACTAACCAATGCTTATATCCACTGCGCCATGTGGATATATTTAGTTTTTAGTCTAATGTCAACCGTAAGGCTCACCAGAGGACAAACTTTTTTTTTTTTTTAGACAGTCAGTTCCTGGAGAGCATTCAATCCATGTTGGGTGTTTTCACCCTTATTACTGTGGCTTTGTACCTGACTAAGCCAGCTTAGTAATGAAATATCAGAGCACCTTGCTGTGAGGATAAAGTTGAGCAGGCTGATCAAATGAGTTATCAACTAAGTGCTCAATACTTGTAGCATTGTGTACAACTAATCTAAACAGTTATGAAATGATAAGCACCTTGAAATAGAGTATTAGAAAGCTGGTTTTACTACTGCGTTTATGTTGTGGAGTAGTTTTCACACTGAAGGTTATAATCGTGCTATGTCGGTTGCTAATCGACTTAACATACTCAAAATGTTAGGAACTTGGTAATCTTCTACTGAAAGCTGACTCCTTAGTATTCAACTAACTGCTGATTAATATCAACTGCCTAGTAGTTCTACTGAACCCCTACGAACTTCCCGAGAACCCCTACGAACTCTTAATATAAGAGGGAGAGTCCATTATCTGAGGAATAGTTGTGTATCCCCATAACAGTTAAGTTTGTTCCTCACTATGTGCCTCATATTTGTGATTTTCTTCTGAAAGTTAAGTCAAGTAAATAATGAGAAAATTTGATTGAGATCCTTCACTATGGCACAATGGGTAGCAAGTTGGTTTTATTACTACCAAGACTGACTGAGTGCTCCATACTTGTAGCCTTCTGTCCAACCAAGCAAATAAAATCTTAGACTCCTTGCCAAGAAATGATGTCCAAGTTTGCATCAATGTGGGAAATAAAAGCACTATATATATATATATATATATATATATATATGTGTGTGTGTGATTAGAGAAAGCTGCAGACATCAGGTCTGCTTCTTTAGAGCAGTAAAAAGTCAATGTTTTTGTTGTACTTAAATAACTATGAGTACAATTAAAAAAGCTTAAATTTTAAAAAATGATATACTTGAAAGCTGCAGGCATCAGGGAATACTCTTGAGAACAAAAGAAATCTAGATGTCTGCAATGCTGTAATAAATGATGCCTATTGAAAAAAACCCAAAAAAAACTTAGAAATGGTAATAAGTGGGAGAGTCAACTATTTTTTAGCAAATTTTTTTCCATTTTATCTCAAACAAGGCAATAAAGCTACTAAGATTACTGAGTGTCAGAGAATAAGAAAAAATGTTATGAAGGAGTTAGAACAATAAAAAAGAAATCAAGAAGATAGTCGATAACAACTGAAATACCAAATTTGACTGGAAATGATTAAAAAATTGGTAAGTAAAGCACTAGATATCATAGAACTAGTACAAACTAATGGGTCGACAGTCGACAGTCCATGGTTTGTAGTGATCTATTTTATTAAGAGTGCTTGATACTTAGTAAAGCATTATACACGGTAATATTTTTATTATAAGTTCATAATAAAAACATGGTTTTCTGCAACCAAAGAGCTGTTATACAGTATTTACATAATTCGGACTATTGTCCTCATCTTTGTTGCCATTTGTACGACGTTTCGGCTGTTGTATGCTCCGACCTCCTTCAGGTGCTAGGAATTTCGAATGGAACTCTTTATTATGATCACTGGGGTACATGAACTCTGTTCCGTGCAGGAAGCTCAATTGGAAGCCATGAGTTATCTCCCTTTAACCCTGCAAGTTACTTGTTCACCACCAGTGGATATCAACATTGGTTAGTTCCTGACTTGACTCTTAGAGTTGTGAGTTCAAGATCAAACTACAGCAGGGGTGAACAAATAACTTGCAGGATTAGAGGGAGATAACTCATGACTTCCAATCGAAGGCTTTCCACAAGGAATGGAGTTCATATACCCCAGTGATCGTAATAAAGCGTTCGGTTTGAAAAGAGCTTGCTTGCCTGACGAGGTGCTAATAGGATAGTGACAGAACTTGTGCTGCAGTATATTATATATATATATATATATATATATATATATATATATAGAGAGAGAGAGCGAGAGAGAGAGAGATGTGTGTATACCTTCTCTTATCTGAGTATATGTAGGTACACACACACACACACACATATATATAGAGAGAGGTGTGTGAATGCGTGTATACCTTCTCTTATCTGAGTATATGTAGGTATATATCTACACAGAGAGAGAGAGATGTGTGAATGCGTGTATACCTCTCTTATCTGAGTATATGCAGGTGTGTGTATATATATATATATATATATACACACACACACACATACATATATATATATATATATATATATAGAGAGAGAGAGAGATGTGTGTGTGAATGCATGTATACCTTCTCTAATCTGAGTATATGTAGGTATACACACACACACATATATATATATATAACTTTCCTGTCTTCGTCACTTTTTCCACTACTTTAACTTAAAGAAAACCCTGTAACCATTTCACAGAGACATGCAATAACTTTTCAGCCATGGCAAATGCTACATATACATACATTTAATTATTTCATCACTGACATTGAAAACGTCTGGGTTTCAAGTCCGTTCAGTTCTCTACAGCACCCCACCCACATACAATCAAATTCCTCCTATCCATCATAAACTGGCTTTCTATTGATTCATTGAGACAAACCCACCGAAATTCCTCCTTAATTGTCTGGATAGGGTAAAAAATTGTGATGTTTTAAAGTTTCTATACATAATGATTCCTAACAGAAAAAATATTTCACCGCCTGATGAGGTGCTAATAAGATTGTACCAAAACACCACAGCTCTTGTATTTCAGCAAAGTATGTTTTTATTATAAACTTATAATAAAAATATTACTATATATATATATATATATATATATATATATATATATTAGTTTAGCCAGTTTTAGAATACTGATTAAAAATTATTTTTGAGAGAAAGTTGCAGACATCAGGGAATGCTTTATTCAGAGCAGGAAAAAAAATGTTTTTGCTGTACTTTAATTACTATGAGGTCATTTCAAAATATAAATTACAAAAAAAAAAATGATATACTTGAAAGCTGCAGACATCAGGGAACACTCTTGAAAATAAAGAAAAAAATAATGCAGATTTCTGCAAGTCTGTAAAAAGAAAAAAAAAGAAAAAAGAAAAAAGAAAAAAGAGAGAAAAAAGAAAAAAAGAAAAAAAAGAAAAGAAAAAAAGAAAAAGAGAAAAAAGAAAAGAAAAAAAGAAAAAAGAGAAAAAAGAAAAGAAAAAAGAAAAAAAAGAGAAAAAAAGAAAAAAAAAGAAAAAAAAAGAAAAAAAGTCCTTTAGAAATGATAAAAAGTAGTGTAATGAGTAATTAAGTACCAGCCTCCGAAGCCAGAAGAGATGCTTTTAACTCAGACTTCCTTAAATTTCAGGTTAAGATCTTGGAATGTTCAGACGGCATTAAACATCTCCAAGAAACACAGATTGAATGCGTGGGGATAAACACAATCACTGTTGATGCCAAAAATCAAATCATTGTTGCAGCCAATCGATACATTGATGATAGTGAATTTGGTAGTAAAACCATCAAGACTGACACCAACATAACGGTTTTTGATTCTCAGACAGGTGCTGTCCGACAACGCTTCACTCGCCAAATGTACAAAGATCAAAGCATTGACATTCTTCAACAACCGGATTACCTTCTGAGATGTACAAATGGGGATCTTTTGCTTGCAGATTCTGGATCCCAGAGTATCACGAAGCTAACATCTGAAGGCAAGGTAATATTTAACTGTAACGTGTCTGAGAGTCCGAATATTTTGTGTGTCGAAAAAGGAGGAAATATTTTGGCTGGGAACAGACACGAGAAAAAGATTACGATGCTGACCGAAAACGGTCAAGCAAAATCATTTTTGTTAACTGTGATGCCAAAATTCTTTGTAATCGGTAAAGATAGGAACCTTCTAGTCTTGGATTCTCTGGGAACAGTTAAGCATTTTGAATATCATCAAATGTTTAATTCTTGAGTATCATCAGAGTTATTTGACTGTTTTTATGATTTATCAATGCTTTGCAGGTTATTTAAAGCCAGAAAATATACAAGTCTTACAAATTAGACTATAGCTAGAGGGAAAAGAGGTAAATTCATACCTAATCAAAATTTGATAATCCAGAAATTATGTGGATATGAAATGGGGGATCAATCCTATATTACAATCAATATATAAACTGATCACTCATTTTGTGGCCATGTGAGTTTCTACAAATTTATATTTCAGAAAAATTAAAATCTAAAAGACATGCCAGTGTAGCATAATCAGAACTTGATTGATTCCCTTTCAATGGCTTAATAAAAAATTTGTGTATATAAAGTGGGAGATCAATTCTATATTGTCATGAATATATAAACTGACCCCTCACTTTGTAGCCATGATAGTTTTTAATCCCTTTTAGATTTTATATTCTCTGGAATGTAAAATCTAAAAGATATTCCTGTGTAGCTAATCAGTATTCCATTGATTTTCTTTGGCTTATCAACAGACAAGAAATTATATGGATATGAAGTGGGGGATCAATTCTATATTACAATCAATATATAAACTGATCCCTCACTTTGTGCCAATGGTGGGTTCTACACATTTATATACTAGAGAACATAAACAAACCTGAATAACCTATTTGTAGCTAATCTCTAGGTCATTGATTAACTTTCTGTGGTTTAACCCTTTGCAGAAAACCAGAAAATATTTTTAGATTGTAAGGAAGTTTTGATATCTTAATAGTTTAGCGAGAGAAGTTTTACTAATTAACCTATAGCCGGGAGAGAAGAGGTGGTTTCATGCCTATCTCAACAGTATTTGTACATATAATGAACATGACTATCTCTCCAATTAACAAATTAAAGCCATTATCCAGTACATCACCTACCCATCCAAGCTTACAGCACCTGGTATTCCCAAGTAGTCACCCATCTAGGTACTGACCAGGCTTAACATTACTTAACTCCAATGTCCAATTCCAAGCCATTACCCATTACATCACCTCCCCATCCAAGCTTACAGCACCTGGTATTCCCAAGTAGTCACCCATCTAGGTACTGACCAGGCTTAACATTACTTAACTCCAATGTCCAATTCCAAGCCATTATATCACCTACCCATCCAAGCTTACAGCACCTGGTATTCCCAAGTAGTCACCCATCTAGGTACTGACTAGGCTTAACATTACTTTTAGGTACCTCCACTTATTTTCGATAACTAACTTTTAAATTGAATTTTTAAAAATAAAAAGTTTTCTTTAATCTTCTATTTTACTTTTAATTGAAAGCTAAATGATTAAATTTACTATTTCCAGTAAGAAAAATACTCTGGTTCATTTCAAACAAACATTATATTGATTGGAATATAGAAGTTTGAGATTTTTTTTTCAATTTTTGAATTTGCCGCCATTTTTGAGCAATTTACACATTTTTGTAAACAATCTGTGTAAACAATCTGTGACACATTATCTTTGGAAAATTAGCAAATTTTATGTTGAATTAATCTGATTTACACAAGTATTACTTATTTATAGCGTGAAATTTAGAATAAACTATTTCTTAATCACCAATTTGAACTTTTTGACCTGTCCACACTGTAAATCATGAACTTGTTGACAAGTTCTTGATTAGAGATAAAAAAAAAAGTATTTGCGTTTATAAGAGACAAAATTGTACCAATTTATATTTGGATAAGGGAGGAAATTGACCTCTTAATTTTCACATAGAAATTACAAAAAAAAAACGTTTAAATTATTTTTAAAATATGGGTGCAGAACGATTTTCATTACACAATATAATCAATTCTTAACTAAAAAAAAAAAAAAAAAAAAAATATCTAAGTGCAACATTCTTTAAAGATTTTAAAATATTTTTAAAACTTTATAAATTATTATAATAAAAATAAAAAAATGAAAACAATTCTTTTAAAATTTTATTAGTAATTAAGATTTTTGTCTTTCTTTAAACTATAATGTCCTTAATTTTATTATTTATTCCAGCAATTAAAAGCTTATCAAATTAAATTATATCAGGGTTTTATTGCATTTTTTATTTTACTCTTTGAAGCAGATTTTTGGATAGTGTTGTAAAGTTTAAAATAAAAAAAAAAAATAGATGATTTACAATCCCCAATGAGTCCTGCATTTAACTAATAAGATTATAGTTTGCAGCCAATTAAAATTCATTAAAATTTTATGGATTTACATGGAAGGGGGTTAACAGAGGTAAAAAAAATATTTTTACCAAGATCTTTAAAAAATAATAATTTCCAAAATAAGTTCATTCATTTGTGAAGGAGTACTGAAAGTTTTATTAAAATCCGCCAATTGTTTGATTTTTGCGAGAATTTCCAAATTAATGCATTTGTTACCGAAAAAAGTGGGTGATGTAATCATTGTGTTTTCCATTGTAAACAGTCATAATGTTTTGTTTAACCGCTAACTCAAATCAAAACAAAATTTCGAGAATGCTAGAAGAGATTAAACAAATTTTTTTTAAGATAATTAAGAATTACTTTGATCTTTCCTCTTCATAATGATGGAAAAAAGTTTGTTTTATTATGTTTGGGACCTTTTTTATTCATACTATGCTGTTTTTTTTTTAGAGAATTAGTGGAGGTAACTATTTAACTCCAGTTTCCAATTCCAAGCCATTATCCATTACATCACCTACACATCAAAGCTTACAGCACCTGGTATTCCCAAGCAGTCACCCATCTAGGTACTGACCAGGCTTAACATTACTTAACCCTAATTTTCAATTCCAAGCCATTATTCATTACATCACCTACACATCAAAGCTTACAGCACCTGGCATTCCCAAGCAGTTACCCATCTAGGTTCCAAGCCATTATTCATTACATCACCTACACATCCATGCTTACAGCACCTGGTATTCCCAAGCAGTCACCCATCTAGGTACTGACCAGGCTTAACATTACTTAATTCTAATTTTCAATTCCAAGCCATTATTCATTACATCACCTACACATCAAAGCTTACAGCACCTAGTATTCCTAAGCAGTCACCCATCTAGGTATTGACCAAGCTTAACATTACTTAACTCCAATTTCCAATTCCAAGCCATTATTCATTACATCACCTACACTACCCAAGCTTACAGCACCTGGCATTCCCAAGCAGTCACCCATCTAGGTACTGACCAGGCTCGATGTTTGGTGACTGTACAGGAACCAGTGTCTCAATATGATATGGTTGTTAGCTTATGATGCCAAGAGAATATGCTTGTAGTATTTATCACCACAGGAAGAGGGATTGAGATGACAAGTTCAAACTCCAGCCAGGGCTGTAGTGGTCCCTTTCGCACATATCCTCAAGAAAAGCATTAATCCATCTCTTCTCACAGCTAGAAGTTAATTACTGGATAGATTGGTTGGTCTAGCCTTGGTTGATAACCAGTCTAGAAGAATAACACTGAATTCAAGCCTGTTGGGGAACCCCACTCCATAAAACCTACTTGCTATGGAAAGGACGTGAGAGTTGACTTACAATAGCACTTTTGCAGAAAGTGGCGTATCTGTATCTGCCTTTTTTGTAAAAAGAAAGGCAAACCCACCACTTTGATACACTTTTTTTTAAAAAATTAACTTGATCTACAAGCTAAGTTGATAGTTTTGGGCTACAAGCAAAAATCATCTGAAGACAACTGAAAATCCAATGCAACTAAGTCAACTTTTTCCCCCTTCTACTCACTCAAAACCCCAACAGCTTGAGGTGAACAGGAAGTTATCTCTTAACTTAAAACAGAATGACAAATGTGTGTGTGCATGAGGGTTGACATAGATCTTCCAGTTGGAAAACAACTTAAGAAATATACATATATTAACCAATCAGAAAACAAAAGAATATATTTGAAAGTGATCCTCTTTTGACTTCCAAAAATGTATAAGTACAAGTGATTTTGTTGGTGTTATGTCGCCAAGTATAAATGAATAACTCAACAACAGAATCAGAATATAAGTTGTATTCCGCGGAAAGACGGTTAGTAAGTACAGAAATGATTAGTAATATTTACAATAGAAAAGATACAAGAGTCCAATCCGTCGTAAGACGTGTGTGTATGTGATTACTTCCGGTACGTCACCGGAAGTGTGACTAACTCTCAAGTGACTCTCTACGACTCCATACGACTCTACCTGTAGAGAATCCACCATTGCTATATATAGCAATGGAACAGTCCATTATGTAGTCAAATAGGAGTGGTACCCTAACAGTTGGCTAATCAGATGATCCAATTTCACTGGATCTCTAGACCAGGTCAGGTAGACACTATTGGCTTACCCTTTCATTCTTTTTCTCTCATGTTCCTTTTCCCTATTTCTCCTTCAAAATCAGAAAGAACATTTTGTAAAGCCAAACACAAAGAAGACACTGGAAACGAATATTTCCCTGAACATCAAAGACATCCCCTGCTCCATTCATACAAATTATCTTGTCAAATTTCAATCTGTTACTGGATTCACACATTCAACAAACTGAACTCTTATCAATCAATTTCTTACCAGACAAAGAACATTATTCATTTTGTAAAATACAGAATTGTAAATGTTCATATAAAAGAGATATTTTAAGACATCTTTTTTTTCTTATTTTTATACATTTCTTATGGTGAGCTAAACTAAACAAGGCCAAACCAAATCAAATCCAACCACTAATAGACATACCTGGTCCACCATAAGCTTAAAGCCACAAGTAATGAAATTTACAATTTAATAAATAGTATTAGGATATCAAAAGTAGCCACCACCCAATACAATGGAGAGTATTGAAAGGTTCTTGGTGCAACCCACTTCCAAAAAATTTAACTAAATGACATCAGAATTTACTTTGGAAACCCTTTCTGGTCAGGCCAAGAATCTTAAGTACACTGACTTCTTCATGCAGATTAACGGTAAAATTGCATCCATTAATTTGTTAAAATAAGCAAACAACAACAATGACTAATAATATGATATAACAATAGACGGGAATAAAAGTTATGTTAAAGTTATGTAACAGATTTGTTCTTACCATAGATCTTATTAGGCAACAATAACTAATAAAAAATAGAACAATTATATGATATAACAATAGACGGGAATAAAAGTTATGTTAAAGTTATGTAACAGATTTGTTCTTACCATAGATCTTATTAGGCAACAATAACTAATAAAAAATAGAACAATTCTAATAGACTAGAATTTGGTACCGCCACTAAAAATGCCTCAAACAAAAACAAACTTTTCTCATCAAAATGTTTAAGTTATTAAGAAAAACCAAAGTATTTTTTTTTTTTTTTTTTTTTAATCTTTTCTAGCACATTGAAATTTTGGTAAAAAAAAAAAAAAAAAAAATCTTGTTTTGATTTTAGTTAGTGGGTAAGCAAATCATAATGGAAAATGAAATATTACAGTTTTTTTTCTGGTGACAAACACATTAGTTTGATAATTCCTGTGGAAATCAAATAATTGTTTGATTTTAATGAAACTTTTTGGACTAATTCACAGAGGAAATTATTATTTTTGAAAAATATTGGGAAAAAAGATTTTTTTTTCTTTACATCTGTTATAATCTATGTAAATTCATGAAATTTTAAGAAATTAAATTTTGTTGTGAAAGTTGGTTTTCTTAGTTAATTGCAGGACTCATTGGGGAATGTAAATCAACTATTTTTTTTTTTAAACATTTTGTCTTGATTTCCAAAAATCGGCTCAGAATAGTAAAATAAAATATGCAATATAACTATGACATTAATTTCATAAACTTTTAATTTCTTTAATAGATAATACAAATTAAGGACATCATAGTCTAAAGAAAAATAATTTTTGATTAATAATGAAATTTTAAAAGAATTTTAATTTTTTTTTAAAATTATAAAAGTTATAACATTTCAAAATTACTTTAAAAATACTTCAAAGATTTGTTGAATCAGTTTATAAACTTATTAAGTGAAGATTACATTTACTAATTGAAACTTAAAAAAAAAAATCATTGTACATTCAGATTTTTAAAATAATCTAAGTTTTTTTTTGTGTTTTTCAAGTTTTTTTTTTATTTTTTTTTTTAATGGTAAATTCTATGTGTACATTAAAAGGTCATGTGTTTCGGGGTTTCTTCCCCTAACCAGAAAAATGTCACTTGTGATCACCATACACATATCTTGCATCTGGTAAGCTGTCAACACATTTCAAATATAGCAGATTGGTCAAAAAGTTCAACTCTGTGATTAAAAAATAGTTTATTCTAAATTTCATGCTATAAATAATATTTGTGTTTAATCAGATTAATTTAGCATCAAATTTGCTAATAATGTGTCACAGATGTATATTTTATTTTTACAAGATTTTTAAAATTGAGAATGAACTTTTATTTACATATGTGTCGATTGCTCAAGAATGGCCAAAAAATCAAAAGATTAAAAAAAATAAAATTGAAAAATTTTAGATTACAATCAATATAATTTCTGTTTGAAATACATGTAGAAGTCAAATAATTTACCTTTCAACATGGTGGTCTTCTTTTGTCTCCCTGTAGGAAGGTGAACATTCAAGATTGTGAGACTCACCTTCCTGATGTGTCCAACTAGCATCTAGTTGGCAGACAAAAATAAACAGGGTTGTAACTGAATACATGTCCCTATGTGGCCCAAAGACAAATGGTGGATATTGTGCGCAATATTTATGGAATTCAATGTACACACTGAAATTATCAGCCAATCACTGATTACAGAATAGACTTGCCTGTAACAATAGAATCTCCCAGGTTATTTAAACCACCTACCAATTTGCTCTGGTGGTTTTTTGGTCAGTTGGACTCAACTTCTATTCTAGTTGATTACTGGCTGGTTGTTCTATAAGATTCCTACATGGTGCTGCGGACAGGATATGAACCTGCGCAGGAAACACCCATTGGATTTCAAATCCAATGCCTTAACCACTCTGCCACCACAGTATTTTGTTTACTGGAAATAGTAAATTTAATAATTTAACTTCCAATTAAAACTAAAATAAAAGTTTCAAGGAAACTTGTTTTTAAAAATTCAATTTAAAAGTTAATTATCAAAAATGAGTGGAGGTACCTAAATAAAAGTTAGGTGACAGAAGATTTGTTCTTACCATCGATCTTATTAGACACACTAACAGATTAACAACAATGATTAATAAATTAAAACAATTTTAACAGTAGATTATAATGAAAGTTATGTAACATTTTCATCAGCAATCTCAGCGACTTTAACTATGTCACTTTTTTCTTTTAAGTTGACAACTTTAAAATTTACATTTAACAGCTAATGTTCAGTATATCAGAGTTCTCAACATCCTGACCTTTGTGTCTAGGGCATTCATTATTAACTAAAAAGTGATGAATTGTTTATTTCTTTGTGTTTAAAAAAAAAAAGTTGAGAAACATTGTCATGTTTTTGCAACTAAAAGGCAATTGCTGATTATATAGGCAAAGAGAAAAAAAAGGAGAAAGAAAAGAAAAAGGTAAAAAGGTGGTGGGGAAAAAACAAATCTGACTTTCAGGAGAAGCCAAAAGAATTCGGCAGATTCTAGAGCAAAAAAGATTTATATAATTTATATACAATTCCTGGTATGAACTATCGCCTGGTTCACACTCCACCCACATCTATTGAACAGGTGTAGAGGCTCATCCCTTGTTCCCTGTTTAGGATGTGGTTTCCAGCTTTCTCTTTTCCAACCTTTTCACTCTTACGTAGCCCCCTGCACACCAGTGGCCTTACTGCCTTGCCTGGGGTGATATGAATAAAAAAAAAAAATATGGGGGGGGGGGGGGGGACAATCCTTTGATTTGAGAAGCAATTTCACAGAAAAAGTGAAAGTGAGGCTGTATGCTAATTTCGGTGATCCTTACAAATAAAAAATAAAAGTAAACACATTCTCCAGATAAAAAGAACATTTTTTTTTTTTAATTTCAATGCAATATATTCAGACTATCAACTGTCACTTTGGTTTGGTTTACCTGTATTTATATTGTGTCCAGAGCAAGCTAGTGGACCAGACAAGGTTCACTTGAGGGCCAAATGTGGCCTGCAGGTTGTCGACCGCTGCTTTACACCCTCCTATGTGATAGCGACCTTGTGTGTTTTCTTTTATTGAACAAGTTGTAAAATAAGAGGAAGTGAATACTTACTGGGCTTTTGGTATAGTCCTTGTCATCTGGAGAAAAGTAACAATATTCCTCTTTAACAAGGAGATCGTTAATATGGATGTCAACATTAGTTTCTGATGTATCAATCAAACAGAGGGACATGACACGATCCTGAAAGCAGCGGGGAAAAAAAAAAGTTAATCTTTTACATAAAGAGCGCGATGAGTAAATTGTTATTTTATATTTTTAATCTTGCACATGGTTAGTTTTTGTTAACTATATATGTGGAGTCAGTTGGGCACTGTTTGGGAGATAAAAAAAAAAAAAAAAAAAAAAAAAAAAAAAAAAAAAAAAAAAAAAAAAACAAAAAAACAAAACAAACACACACTATGAAGCAATACACTCCAGCAGAAATTTGTAAACAGCATACTGTACTGCTTAGTATTTGCATCGAAAGCTCCAACATTTTTTTTTTTAAAGTAATTTTACTTTTTTTTTTTTACTTATTTTAAGTTTAAAATATCAAACACATGCAAATTTTTAAGAAAATTCTTTTCAACTTATGAAAATTTATAGAGTACTGTGTAAAGGTGCAGGTTGTGTAATGTTGTGACGAGACTGACATCGTTGCCTCACACTATGATTCATCATGCTTTAGACAGATTGGCATAGAGAGAGTGCCACAACTTAGAGAGATTCATATGATGGTTCCCTCTTCAAAGAGAAACACAGGTTGCAATCATACTGAAGGGCGCCATGTCTAAGTCTCTTGAATGCTCTGGCCATTTGTTGAAATTGATATTGGTTAAAAAGAAAACGGGACGTCTGCTCAAACGAAAATAGACACTAAAAATAATGTGTGCGTAAAAAAAACAAAATTAGACATCAATAAAATCTGTCAAAAGACAATATGAATAAAGACGAAATGAAAACTCATTTACCAAATAGACAGATATATAGACAATAAGTAAGAAAATTTAACAATATTTACTTTCGTTAATTAGTCATTAAATTACATCACTTTTTATCCTGTATAGCTAAACTTGACTTTCACAGATAGCATTGAGAATATTTTGAGTGTTCTTGAATTTGAAAATTTTGAAAGCCTAAAGATATTTTTTTTTAATTATTTCTGTGTATAAATACATACTGCAAAACAAAATGTGTAAATTTACATTGAGTCCGTCTAAAGATGAAATGCAGTGGCAAAGAAAATGTGTGTGTGTGTATATATATATATATATATATAAATAAATAAACGTGTGTGTGTGTGTGTGTGTGAATAAAGAAAAAAGCAAAATGTTTTTTATTTATATATATATATATATATATTGAATTCAGCAACAACTTTGTTTCATGCTTGAACAGGAATTGATTGCTGGACATCAACACCTACACACATCTCTCGTGTGTGTGTGTGTGTGTGTGTGTGTGTGTGTGCGTGTGTCAGTCAATTAAATGACATGTGATACATGCTTGGGAAATGATGTCTCAAAAGACAACTGACTAGGCAAAAGATTTTCTCACAGTAGGTTGCCATTATTTTCTGCGGTACACTCGTTGCTTTATCTAATGTGATTTGCCTACCAACGTGAATATTCAAGAAGTCTTAAAAAAAAAAAAATAAATAAATAAAAATAAAATCTGTTCTTATGGCAAGATTTGAATGGAGTGCATTGATGATCAACCATATCTGAATAGCACCTCATAAACACAAATCTTACCCAGACTCTTGAAACATTCATATCTCCTCAGTTTCATAGCCTATTGTAAACAAAGCAATTTCTAAAGAAGTTATGGAATTTTATTTATTAATCCGACAGATTTTATTACTTAAACATTACTTTTTAGTAGACGCTGGTTATTAATTAAACAGCATGTGTGGATTTGTGTTAGAAGTCATAGGTATAAATTTAGTCCTCTGCTACCAACAATATTACAAAGAACTGTTGTAACCTAAAAAGGTTACTGAATGAGAAATAACCCCGGAGAAAAAAGTTAGAAAATGAAATAGTAATTTCTTTAACATCAACAAAACAACACTTGCCAGCTGCATAGAGTAGATAACCACTTCTAGGGGGTGAACTGTTAGACAGCAATATACCCCCCACCACACACACACAAACTAGTGTTATCAGGATTGGGACATAACCATCAATGTTCAGATGTACGTATACAATAGTAACATTATTGGAAGGGATAGGATTTCTTAGATTGAAACTCAATGATTTGATGGGGAGGACAAAAAGATGGAATATTCATAATGACTCTTGTAATGTACCCCTATCCACTTAAAAAAAAAAAAAGAAAAAAAAGTAGGCCAAATTTTCTACTGACCTTTACTTTTGTTACTAGTGCCACCAAAGGTTTATTGGAACATAATTTCAGCATTCGGTTTCGTGCATTGATGGTCCATCTCTGAAAAATAACGAAATTCAAATTGAATTTCCGAGCAGAAATCATCCACCAAAAATTACATTAAAATTGATCAATGATAAATCATAAATTAAACAATTAAAAAAAAGTACAACA
>JBBBDQ010001729.1:637500-767500 GCA_037127315.1 Ascarosepion bandense
GGAAATAGGGTCAAAATGACATCCGCTGCTTTCAATGACTGAAAACACCCACGCTTCATCGCCTTCTTCGGGTGGGGCCAGATTATTATATTACACATGTTGCTTGCTCCAGGTTCTTTTTTTACTGAACATTGTTGTAAATGACCCATTTCTCATCACCTGTCAAAATTTGCTTTAAAAAAAAGTGTGCATTTATACAGTAAATTGCAGGATTCTTTTCACTCAGATCATGTGATGCCCAAACATCACAGTAATTTTAGTATACAAGCTTCATTAAATGCTCATGGATGGTGGATTTTGATAAATTTAGGGTTTCTGCCAAATCCTTTATTGTGGGTTATTCTCAATCAATGTTGTTATTTGGTCATCATCCATAGTATGGAGAGGGGGTTTGCCAGCGTGTTTTTCATCAACAAGTCTACAATCACCAACTCTAAACTTAACAAACCACTTCTGTACAGTTCTGTCAGCTAAAACACCTTCACTGTACACAGTGTATACTTTTTTGTTGCATGTGACGCATTTTTACCTTTGTAATGATATATGTAAAAAAAAAGAAAATGTACCAAATGTCTAATCTTCCTTTTCATTGACATGAATTAAGTAATTTTAATGCTTTTCTGAAAAGAGAGCTTGAAATGTCCCCACCATGAATTACTATAAAAAAAAAACAAAACAAACAAACCACAGTGTTAAATTGTAATAGTGTTTTATGCCGGAATCACTGTTTTGCTAGTGGAAAAGAATTTTAGGCAAACATAGTCTGTGCAACATAAAGCAATTAACCAGGCTTTAAAAAAAAAAAAAACGAGACAGACACATATGCAACGAGAGGGGGAGAGACAGACACATATGCAACGAGAGGGGGAGAGACAGACACATATGCAACGAGAGGGGGAGAGACAGACACATATGCAACGAGAGGGGGAGAGACAGACACATATGCAACGAGAGGGGGAGAGACAGACACATATGCAACGAGAGGGGGAGAGACAGACACATATGCAACGAGAGGGGGAGAGACAGACACATATGCAACGAGAGGGGGAGAGACAGACACATATGCAACGAGAGGGGGAGAGACAGACACATATGCAACGAGAGGGGGAGAGACAGACACATATGCAACGAGAGGGGGAGAGACAGACACATATGCAACGAGAGGGGGAGAGACAGACACATATGCAACGAGAGGGGGAGAGACAGACACATATGCAACGAGAGGGGGAGAGACAGACACATATGCAACGAGAGGGGGAGAGACAGACACATATGCAACGAGAGGGGGAGAGACAGACACATATGCAACGAGAGGGAGAGACAGAGAGAGAGTCATTGAGAGAGATGTACACAAAGAAATCAAGATGAAGATGAACATGGAGAACAAAGTGGGAGGGAGAGATGCTCAAAGAGACATGAACACAGACTTCATGAATTTCACAAATCAATTGAATCACCTCAACATAGGATAAGTTGGGTACACTGGTGATTATGATACGGTGCCAATTTTGGTCCTCTGGGTAGATAGCCACAGCTGCAAGTCCTACACAGATGAAGTCATCTGGAACTTGGTAAGCATTTGACTCAGAACAACAATATGATGTCCTGAAAAAGAAAAACAAAAGCACTCACATATTAATAGGTAATAACCAATTGTCAAATTTTATGCAATGAGTGTAGATAAGTTATAATTATAGCCAAATTTTATGGAAACCCCTTATTTTGGGGAGTGACTTGTACTGAAAATATACTTTGTTTAAATGTAGGGAAATAAAGAGCATCCTTTAAAATGCAATCTCATATTTTCTTCTGTGTCAGTTATATTAACTTGAGCATTGACTCTTTAAACCAATCTTACTTGTTCTACTTCTGTCCACCAATATCATGATTTTCAGGAATAAAATCATTATTCCAACAAATAAATTTAGAATTGTGGTCCAGTGGATATCGGCTCGGAACGAGAAGCCGAGTTCGAATTCCAGTTGAATCCATTGTATTCACTTACGCGCAAATACCCTTGGGAAAGGTATTAATCCATCTCTTCCTTCCAGTTATGGGTTAAATAGCAGGACAGATTGGGTTCTATAGCCTTGGTCGGCAACCAGTCTACCGCAAAAAGCAATGGCAACCTACTGCGGGATAATCTTCTGCCCAGTCAGTCATGTCTCTTTCGAGACATGATCGCCCAAGTGTGTATCGCGTATGGCACTTAACTGACTGACTGACATAGTCCAGTTGAAAACAGAAATCAATGTTCATTCTGTGAAACAGGTTTCATATTTTGCACTAAATGAGGCTCTGTACTCAGTAATTTTACATCAAAGAATTGACAAAGTTTGCAATAAGAAAAAGAACAAGGCAAAAAATAATATAAAGCTAGCAAATAATATTTACAAGGCAAACCGACAGAAATGTGGAAAAAATTTCATGAACTAAGAATTGGGGTTAACATATGCAGTTCATACATTTCACACACATATCCATATTTCAACACATATTTGTAAAATATTATATTCACTCTTTCACTCCTACGCATTTTAATAACGTGCGTGTTTTCATCTGCAAGACACATTATGTTAGCAGGTAGTGACTGGTCATCCAGTGTTCACATGTTAAATCCTATTTTCCCGCACATACCGTGCGTCCATATAAGCAGCGCATTTCCACATGTTGCTTTAGTAGGACCCAAGCCAGCAAGGGCGGGGAACATGGCATTTC
Source organism: Ascarosepion bandense (assembly GCA_037127315.1). Classification (NCBI taxonomy): domain Eukaryota; kingdom Metazoa; phylum Mollusca; class Cephalopoda; order Sepiida; family Sepiidae; genus Ascarosepion; species Ascarosepion bandense. The sequence continues at coordinate 640,219 of JBBBDQ010001729.1, forward strand.
TCATTCACATACACACCTGCACTAATTGCAGGTAGCAATTAGTGGTGCGAATTTATTTCTTGCACACACACATTTTCCAATACAAACTCCTATGGGAACTCAACTCAAGTACTTTTTTTTTTTTTATTATTCTATCTTTTCAGAACTTTATTACAACCAATTTTTCAAACAAACCAAGGGAGAAAACTTCTTCCTCTATTCACATGCTTTCTCAACCAATATTTTCTACCTTCATTAATATGTGTTTTATTGTTGGTTACATTGACGTCATTGTTGTTTCTTATTTCCTTTGTCATGTGTCTGATCAATTGTACGTAGTGTCGAATCCCAAATATAAATATCGTAAAGGACCCTGTATACTCTAGAAACATATAAGAGCAAATTCAGATAAACAAATGTAACATTCTGACGTCAAATCAAGACAGATCGGGACAGTCATGTAAAACCAAGAACTGACCTATTTTATCGGCTAGAAAGAAATCCTAGCGTGCATTTGTATCTCTGTTTATAAATTGGGAAGGGGAAAATGTTTTGAAGCTTTTCTCTTTTCTAATCTTCTCACTTTGGTTTCTTTTTTTTTTTTTTCAATTGGAGTAGATAGATCTATCTATCGCCCGGTTCACACTCCACCCACGTCTATTGAACAGGTGAAGAGGCTCGTCCCTTGTTCCCTGTTTAGGATGTGGTTTCCGGCTTTCTCTTTTCCAATCTTCTCACTTTGGTTTCTTTTTTTTTCTTTTTTTTTTTTTTTTCTTCAATTGGAGTAGATAGATCTATCTATCGCCCGGTTCACACTCTACCCACGTCTATTGAACAGGTGAAGAGGCTCGTCCCTTGTTCCCTGTTTAGGATGTGGTTTCCGGCTTTTCTCTTTTCCAATCTTCTCACTTTGGTTTCTTTTTTTTTTTTTTTTTTCAATTGGAGTAGATAGATCTATCTATCACCCGGTTCACACTCCACCCACGTCTATTGAACAGGTGAAGAGGCTCATCCCTTTTCCCTGTTTAGGATGTGGTTTCCGGCTTTCTCTTTTCCAATCTTCTCACTTTGTCGTTTCTTTTCAATTGGGGTAGATAGATCTATCTATCGCCCGGTTCACACTCCACCCACGTCTATTGAACAGGTTAAGAGGCTCATCCCTTATTCCCTGTTTAGGGATGTGGTTTCCGGCTTTCTCTTTTCCAATCTTTTCACTATTACGTAGCCGCCTGCACATCAGTGGCATTACTGCCTTGCTCGGGGGTGATACGATGAAAAAAAAAATCATCATTAGATTGGACACCTCAACGTAGTGTAATGGTTAGCAAGCTTGTCTCGCTAGAGTTATTACAATTGAGTAGTGAGTTTGATCCTCACAGGGTGTTGACACAGTCGGCCATGTGCCACTTCTAAGCTGTACTTAGAAAATCACCTACTGTGTCAGATGGGGGATCATCATCTCTCAGTTGCGTCTGTGTCCTCTATTATGTCTCTGTTCGAGAACAGACATGCATCTGGGAAAAATTATAGTGAGAGGTGCCTGGTCCTGGGGGACAGAGTCCTAAGATGGCACTACCCTATTGTACTAAAAGGGTGGATAGGTGGTCGCAACCAAAGCCAGCACAACCAACAGTTGCATAGACTGGGCAATATTTTGCCCTTGCACATGCATTTAAGCGTCTACAGCTATATCGCGTTGAATGCACAGGTTCCTGCCCAATCACCAAAGTTAAGCAACATCAAGCCTGGTCAGTACTTAAATGGGTGACCATTTGGGAATACCAGGTGCTGTAAATGTAAGGACCAAGAATGGTCCACTGGTCCTCCAGGTTTGAGGGTTGGGTGCAGGGCAAACAACCCTGCCCCGTAAAAAACAGTTTCTTACAGAAACAGCAACTAAAAGTTGCTGCTCTATGCACCATCTGGGTGTGATGGATAAATGATGATGACATGCATTTAAGCTATCTATATTAAACCTTGGATGTGCATTGTGGTGCATTGGATATCAGCTCAGAACAAGAAATCGGGGAGCCGAGTTCGAACTCCAGTTGAATTCATTGCATTCACTTACGCGTAAATACCCTTGGGAAAGGTATTAATCGGTCTCTTCCCTCCAGTTATGGGTTAAATAACATGACAGATTGGGTTCTATAGCCTTGGTTGGCAACCAGTCTACCACAGAAAGCAACAGCAACCTACTGCGGGATAATCTTCTGCCCAGTCAGCCATGTCTCTTTTGAGACATGATCGCCCAAAGCGTGTATCACATATGGCACTCAACTGACTGATATTGAACCTTGACCTTGTGTTGCATCTTGTTCTAGTGGGGGGGGAATCTGGTAAAATAACTATTTCTTATTAGATTGGAACAAACACTACCCAAGAACTGATTGTAAATTACACAACAGGACATTCACCTAAGATGTTTTTGTTAAATGTAGTCCAATGAAAGTAAGAGACATAATCAGGTCATGTGAATTTATGTTTGAGGAATTTTTGATCTTAAATTTTTCAGAACAAGTCAATAAAATCATTCTGTAAAGCATCAGTGTAACTTTAGTGAAGTCATTGACAGAACTGATACTAAGAGTGGTGAAAAATATCACTTACGAATGACATATGATTAACCCAATGCTCTTTCTAAATCAGATGATTACTAATGGTGAGAGGAGAGTAAGATTCTGTGGACATTACTGAAGAAGCAAGAATGAAATACTTGCTTACTTTCATTCTGGTTACCTATGCAAGGGAAATAATCTTGTATGAGACCAGCATATACTTTCACTGACCAATTGACTGATGACAACTTATTAAAAGGAGCAACCCCAACTTTTATTGAAAGACAATAACATCTGGAGAAGATTGGTCATATTTGGCCATGCTGATTAAGTGGCCAGAAAGAATTAGACTATATATGTTTACATGGTATATTGCAAGCTAAAAGCCTGCCTCCTTCTACCGAGCACCCATAGCTCAGAGGTAGAATCGCCAACTGATGCCAATTCAGTCGGGTTTCAATCCTGGCTAAAGCAATCGGATGCCTAACCATACTAATGAGCTGTGATACAGCGAAACAGATCTGTCTGTGGATGACTATATATATATATATATATATATATATATACACACACTTAAATATAACAGACAATGAATGCCTATTATGTTTAATCATGAGTCATTCTAAACATCGTATTTTGGCCTTAATTTCAAGTGAAAATAAAGACAAAAATTGTCCAACATTTCGATATTATTTTATTATGCTGGTTATAACATAGGTAATATTAAACAGATTTTAGTTAACAATGCAATACTAATACATACACACACTAAAAAAAGAACCTTCAGATAGTGGAGGTCTTCTACATTAAATCAAAACAACCCACACTTAATAAAATCACATTTCAATCTGGTCACAACATTACATTGCATTTAGACATATGGTTCTGTTAATATTTCGGTCTCTCGTGTGTTGTGATGTCATAGAACCGCATTACAAATTTACGACTTGCATCTGCTATTCAGTGACTTTCATAGCATAGGAATGTTTTATGTCAACACAAGATATAATCATCATTGATGGGGGATGTCTTTATGTTAACACCCCTGTAAACTCTCTGAAGGTCGTTCATGTGAGCCGAAAGCTTAGAACTAGCATAAAAAAAATATCCAAATGTTGGAAAATTTTGGTCTTTATTTTCATTTGAAAGTAAAGCCAATATACAATGCTTAGAATGGTGCATGATTAAACATAATCGACATTCAGTGTCTGTTATATACTGACAGTATAAGTTTAGAATATATATATATATATATATATATATATATGTTAAAAGTATATATATTCTAAACATATACTCTTAACACACACATATATATATATATATTCTAAACATATACATGTTAAGAGTATATGTTTAGAAAATATATACATGTTAAGAGTATATGTTTAGAAAATATATACATGTTAAGAGTATATGTTTAGAAAATATATACATGTTAAGAGTATATGTTTAGAAAATATATACATGTTAAGAGTATATGTTTAGAAAATATATACATGTTAAGAGTATATGTTTAGAAAATATATACATGTTAAGAGTATATGTTTAGAAAATATATACATGTTAAGAGTATATGTTTAGAAAATATATACATGTTAAGAGTATATGTTTAGAAAATATATATATATATATATATATATGTGTGTGTTAACAGTATATGTCTAGAAAATATATATATGTTAACAGTATATGTTTAGAATATATATATATATATATATATATACACACACACACATACATGAACATTTTTAGATTGCTTAACACAGTTTAAGTTTTGATGAAAAATCTGGAAGTAATTTTTTTTTATAGGAAAGGCTAAATTCTAAGCTTACTGTACGAATTGTTATTATGCAGTGAGTGGGTTTTGTTTGAGAGAGAGAGAGCGAGTGAGGAGGAGGACAGTAACAGAAAGGAAGCCCAGCAAATGATAATTATTAAGCTATTTTTATTTTTTTTTCTCTCTTAATATTGTCTGTAACTGAAAATGAATCTAGGAGAAGTTAAAGCCTTTGCATGAAGAAACCAATCTGAAATATAGTTTCGATTTGACTTCAGCACAGAAGTTCTTTTTGGTATATTTTTGCATATTAATGATTTCAGGAGCCCTTTGTAGGCATAGCTCTTTAAATCTAATGTGTTTTCAAATCTAAATTATATATATATATATATATATATATATATATAAGGAACGAGGAAAAATTTACAACGTCCAAAACAGTAATTTAAAACAGTGCTTGATATAAACATTAAGGATAATAATAAACTCAAAGAATAAAGGCTACCCAGGCGGCCATAAAACTTAGTCATTTTTTAATGTTTAACCTTTCTACAAAATTCCCGACACCTTCATTAACCAACTATATATTCCCTACCCACCCCACTTTCTTCAAAATTCTAGCAGACAAATTACAAGACCCAGTCTCTTATCACTAACCAGGTGAAAATAAAGACAAAAATTCTCCAACAATTGGATAATTTTTATTAAGTTGGTTCTAAGCTTTCAGCTCACATGAGCCATCATGGTGGATGTTTTTATGTTAATGTCCTTGTCACCTCTCTGAAGATGTCTCTTATGAGCCGAAAGCTTAGAACCAACTTAATAAAAAATTATACAATTGTTGGAGAATTTTTGTCTTTATTTTCACCTGAAATTAAAGCCAAAATACGATGTTTAGAACAGCTCATGATTAAACATAATAGACATTCATTGTCTCTTATATTTAACAGTATATGTTTAGAAAATTAACTGCTGCCTCGATACACTAAATACACAGGTAGGTAACAAACAGGCTCAGATGGGTAGGTAAAATCACCAAAAATCTCTATGTTTTATTGGCTATTCAGTGCCTTTTATGAATACTCGCTGTAAGTACTGAATAACCAAAAAGGAAAGGTATTAAACTTGTATATTCAGTGATCTTTTCACAAGGATGATAAGTAGTCACTGAAGTAGAAATGCAAAGCAGACATATTTTCAAAAACTTCAATTTTATCATCTATTTCCTTATTTTTTCTCCACTCATATCACAATCTGCAAAATTAACAATACCACTAGTAACAATTTCCCTTACTCTGTTGTTTTAAACCAAAAAGAAAAACAAATATACCGACATAGAAATAGGGTTACACATGTATTTCAAGACTTTTTGTCAACTGATATTATGAGAATATATTATCGAGTTAGGTTAGACAATACTCACAATCGCGACTTCAGTACTTACAAACATGTGACCTAGTACCAAAAAGACTAAGCAGATAGCACACAAAGCCACCCCACTAAAAAAAACAAAAACTGTTGTAGAGGAATATCCTGTCCTACCCTGGAATGGATATAGTCCTGTCTATAAAAGACTGTAACTAGAGCGAACTACGGAGCTATCGTCACTAGACAAGAGCATACATCACTAGACAGACATATATGTACTAGACAGAGACATTGTCTACTTGATTGTTATTCCTGTTACTATTCATTGGTGTTCGTGTATTGTCTATTGGTTTATTGTACTGTGGTATAATAAATCCCTAGTAATATATTTTCAGTGTTAAGTATTATTCTTGCACTATTCTTTTCCCCAATTATCCTCCCATGGGATATATAAAAAAAAAAACCTTGGAATACTTACTCAAGGTCATCCATCAATTTCTCAAGAGCAATAGAATGTTGCCTTCCTCTAAACTGGATCCAGAATTTCCCAGGTGTTTCAATATTACTCACAAAAACTTCAAGGTATTGGCCATTTGTCGCAATGTCAAGCAAACGATAAGACACTCCAGGTCCGACGGCATCTTCAGGTAATGGAGCACAAGAGCTACAAACTTCAGTCTGAAAGGAGAGAGAGAGAAAAAAAAAGAATTTCTGAACATTAAAATGAAGAGATTGTCATTGAAAAGACAACGCTTACAAAATTATAAAACTACATGAAATCATCTCTCGTTTTCCTAGTTTCATTTACAGAATCATTTGTTAGTTTTCTTTCTCACCTCATTCGTTAGTGGTGGTTATTGCGTAAATAATGTTAAGATAGTCTGCCTGTTAAGGCCATCAAGATTTATTTCATGCTTTTTGTAAGTTGCCATTACTTTCAGTAGTAGACTGATTGCCAGTCAAGGCTATAGAAACCAAGCTGCCCTGTTATTTAACCCATAACCGGAGAGAAGAGATGGATTAATACCATTCCCAAGAGTAATTTGCACTTAAGTGAATGCAATGAGTTCAACTGGAATTCGACCTCAGCTCCCCAATTTCTTGTTCCGAGCTGACATCCACTGCACCACAACGTTGATTCATACCTTTCTCCAATGGTATTTGTGTGTAAGCAATTCTAACAAACCCAATTAGATTTCACATCCAAGCTTACAGCACCTGGTATTTCCAAGCAGTCACCCAACTAGGTACTGACTAGACTTAACATTACTTAACTCCAGCTTCCAGTTCCAAGCCATTATCCATTACATCACTTACACAGCCAAGTTTACAGCACATGGTATTTCCAAGCAGTCATCCATCTAGGTACTGACCAGGCTTAACATTACTTAACTCCAGCTTCCAGTTCCAAGCCATTATCCATTACATCACTTACACATCCAAGTTTACAGCACATGGTATTTCCCAAGCAGTCATCCATCTAGGTACTGACCAGGCTTAACATTACTTAACTCCAGCTTCCAGTTCCAAGCCATTATCCATTACATCACTTACACAGCCAAGTTTACAGCACATGGTATTTCCAAGCGGTCATCCATCTAGGTACTGACCAGGCTTAACATTACTTAACTCCAGCTTCCAGTTCCAAGCCATTATCCATTACATCACTTACACAGCCAAGTTTACAGCACATGGTATTCCCAAGCGGTCACCCATCTAGGTACTGACCAGGCTTAACATTACTTAACTCCAGCTTCCAGTTCCAAGCCATTATCCATTACATCACTTACACATCCAAGTTTACAGCACATGGCATTTCCAAGCAGTCATCCATCTAGGTACTGATGAGCCTAGGTTTATGATTATAAAACATTAGAAATTGATGAATGACCTAAGAACTTAATAATTCAGTTGACGTGTCCACTAGGTGGTGGAGGTTACATGTGAACAGGACTCAAAATCTGTAACCCACAATTGTCACAGTTGGGTGGGTTACCTAACTTTTGGCCAAATTAAGTATACAGTTGGCTATAAGTTTTTAGTAGGAACCACCACGAATTTTCAACATCTCAATTTAAATTAAATTTTTAAAAATAAAGTTTTCTTGAAGCTTTAATTTCAGCTTTAATTGAAAGCCAAGAGATTAAATTTACTAATTACACTAAGCAAAATACGCTGGTGCTTTTCAAACCAAACTAATATTGACCGGAATCAAAAATTTTTTAGGTTTTAAAAAAAAGTTTTTAAAATTTCAAATTTTCCGCCATTTTTCATTGATTGTAAACAGAAGCCAATTCTCGATTTTAAAAAAATCTTACAAAGATAAAATACACCTCTCCGACACATTTTATTCAAATTAGGGAATTTAAACTTAAAGTAAGTTGACTTGAAACAAGAATTAAATGCTCACTGCCTGAAATGTCTCAAAAAAGCGTTTCTCAATTACAGTATCCTCTTATCACATCTGTCATTGCCTTATCAAGAGGCGATAATGATATGATTTACAGTAGCTGGCTAAAAAAAAATGCCAAATATGAAAGACAAATTTGGTATAAATTTTGTTTTTTTCATGCAAGGGAGGACATCCCTTGAATCATGTGACCTTTTAATGATAAATATCATGTACGGCCACCCGTACAAATAATATACTGGTAATCCAAATGCACAGAATCAAAATATTTTAATTATTTTAAAAATCCATTGGTTAAATCATTTGTATTAAGCTTTTCAATTTTCGATTAGTACATGTAGTCTTCACGCTTTAATTTCATACCTAGCTGGAGCAATGGAGGAAGAAGCTTTAAAATATTTTTGAAGCTTTATATATTATTAGCATCATTATAATAAAAAAAATTCTTGTAAAAATTCATTATTCATTGAATTATTTTTTTCTTTTCGGACTATGATATGCTTAATTTATATTGTTCATAAAAGTAATTGAAAGTTTATCCAAATAAAAATTGGCATAGTTTTCGCAATTCAGACCTACTTTTTCAGAAAGAAGGCTAATATTGAAGAAAGAAAAGGACAGTTGATTTATTGTCGTCTTGTGGCCTTGGCCGAGATAGAACCCATTACACCCCTCCAGTATTCCCTGTGCATTTGGAACCCTGGCGCAATTTGTAGCAAAATTCATAATCTTGTCAAATAGCTGAATACTTGATGCTTCGCCAGGGCTACCAAGGGTGTTTTTATTGTGACACCAACACTAGATAAGTTGCCTCCAGGCCCCATCCCGTTATTTTACCCATAACTGGAGGGAAGTGAAGGATTAATACTTTTCCCCAAAGGTACTAGTGCTTAAGTGAATACAGGGTACTCAACTGGAATTCAAACTCGGCTCACCAATTTCTCCTTCCAAGCTGACATCCACTGCACCACAATGTACATCCGTCACTGAACGCTTACAGCACCTGGTATTCCCAAGCGGTCACCCATCTAAGTACTGACCAGGCTCACATTGCTTAACTTCAGTGATCAAACAAGAACCGGTGTATTCAATGTGATATGCAGTTGATTAGCATTCCCTAATGTCTTCTGAATTTAATTATGTTAGGTTTATTGGGGCCCAAAGTCAAATTTTTAGACATTTCTGGAAATTAATCGGGGGAGGGTAACATATGTTAAAAATTTTTTTTTACCAGTATTTTCTAAAAATAATTATTTCAAAATTGATTTCAGTCAATTATAACTAAGTCCTGAAATTTTCCTCAAAATCTGACCATTTTTGCAAGAATTTTCAAATTAATGTTTTTCATGATCAAAAAAGTGTCTTGCGTAATATTACATTTTTTTGACATAATAAACGATGTGTCAATTTAGGTCTCAGACTGACCTAAGAAAAAAAAAATTTTTTTTCTACCAAAATTTCAAACGTGTTAGAAATAATTAAAAAATACTTCGATCTATCCTCTTAATGATAATATAAACATTTTGCCAATAAAACTTTGTTTTTATTTTTGGGGTTTTTTCCCTTCATACTATGCTGTTTTTTCAGCGATGTTTTGAAGGTACCTAGTTTTTAGCCACCCTTGATTACAGAAATTTTGGCTTGTGTAATAACATCTTTTTTCAGACAATGCCAAGTTAGTATCAAGCTACTCTTGTCTATGAACAACAGTTGACTTATATTTTGCAATGAAAGTTTGCAGAAGTAAGGAAATTGGTGAATTTCAACAGGGGTAAATAATAGGATGGCATCAGGGTGGCAGGAGAGAGAAAAAGATAAAAGAAAAAAAAGAATGATGTGGGGTCCTGTCTGGTTTGGAGGGAAATATGAGTTGATTCTTTTGTACAAGACGTTAAATGGTCCAAAAGCCAGTCAAATATTAGAGAAAAAACTACTCCCACTATCTGAAATAATCATATTGACAAAAATGTCTTCCTTCTTCAAGAAGTTGTAGCGTCATGTCATACGAGCACAGTAGCAAAGGCCTTGAAGGAATCAAGTCATAGGTAGCCCCAAGTCCTGACATGAATCCAATAGAGCACATTTAGGATCACCTTGAACAAAAACTTTGAGAGTGTGCAACCTAAATGACGTCAGCAGCAACCCTTAAAGAGACATTGTAAAATGGAATAGCAAAATATGGATCAGATGATTGTTGATAACTTGACCAAATTCATGAAAAATTAAATACAAGCATTGAAACTAGTAAATGAAGGACCTACTCCATACTAGTTACAAATACTGTTGTTGTTAAGTTTGGATAACATTATTAAATTTTGAAATTGGATGCAGTTGATTTCTACTGGCTGATAACTTTTCTTAGGCCACTGCACACGTGTAGCCATTAAGTATTGATTTGCATCAAAGAAAAAATTACAATAAGTTTATTATGAAGGGAAAGTATTTTTTTATTTGCAGAATTCAGTCCTCACCATTGTGGCAAGCTTTGGAAATGCTTTTTGGAAAATAGCAGTTACCAAACTGAAATTTAAGACAAAATTTGGAAATGAACCACAAATAAATCCTTTAACAACAGATGGAATGTTTGCCTATTAAATCAGTCAAAGTTTTTTTGTGGCTACTATTCATAAACCAAAAGTATGGGGCTCTTGGAAAGCAAGAAATAATTGGATGAGATTTTGAATGACCAAAGGAATGATGAACAAGCAACAATAAGAGAGGAAAGCATATTCAGTAGGATCCTTTCTTCTTACTGAGCTGGCAAATGACAGAAACGAAGTTTGTAGGGAGTCAAGATGAAAAAAAAAACAAAACCACACAAAAAAACAAACAACCACAAAAAAAACAAAAAAAAAACAAACAACCACAAAAAAAACAAAAAAAAAAAAAAACAAACAACCACAAAAACAAAAACAAACAACCACAAAACAAAAACAAACCACAAAAAAACAAAAAAAAAAACAAACAAACCAAAAAAAAAACAAAAAACAACCAACCACACACAAAAAAAAACAAAAAACAACCACACAAAAAAAAAAAAACAAAAACAACCACACAAAAACAAACAACCACACAAACAAAAAAAACAAACAACCACACAAAAAACAAAAACAAACAACCACACAAAAAACAAAAAAAAAACAAACAACCACACAAAAACAAAAAAACAAACAACCACACAAACAAAAAAACAAACAACCACACAAAAAAACAAAAAACAAACAACCACAAAAAACAAAAAAAACAAACAACCACAAAAAAAAACAAAAAAAAACAAACAACCACACAAAAAAAAAAAAACAACCAACCACACACAAAAAAAAAAAACAACCAACCACACACAAAAAAACAAAAACAACCACACAAAAAAACAAACAACCACACAAACAAAAAAACAAACAACCACACAAAAAACAAAAAAAACAAACCACACAAAAAACAAAAACAAACAACCACACAAAAAAACAAAAAACAAACAACCACAAAAAACAAAAAACAACCACCACACAAAAACAAAAACAAACAACCACACAAAACAAAAACAAACAACCACACAAACAAAAAAAACAAACAACCACACAAAAAAACAAAAAAAACAAAACCACACAAAAAAAACAAAAACAAAACCACACAAAAAACAAAGCCACAAAAAAAAAAACCAAAAACAAAGCCACACAAAACCAAAAACAAAGCCACACAAAAAAAAACCAAAAACAAAGCCACACAAAAAAAAAAACCAAAACAAAGCCACAAAAAAAAAAAAACCAAAAACAAAGCCACACAAAAAAAAAACCAAAAACAAAGCCACACACAAAAAAAAAAACCAAAAACAAAGCCACACAAAAAAAAAAAAACCAAAAACAAAGCCACACAAAAAAAAACCAAAAACAAAAACCAGCACAAAAAAAAAAACCAAAAACAAAACCACACACAAAAAAACAAAAAAAAAACAAAAACAAAACCACACAAAAAAACCAAAAACAAAACCACACAAAAAAAAAAAAAACCAAAAACAAAACCACACACAAAAAAAAAAAAACCAAAAACAAAACCACACAAAAAAAAAACCAAAAACAAACCACACAAAAAAAAAAAAAACCAAAAACAAAACCACACAAAAAAAGACCAAAACAAAACCACACAAAAAAAACAAAACCACACAAAAACAAAAACAAAACCACACAAAAAAACAAAAACAAAACCACACAAAAACAAAAAACAAAAACAAAACCACACAAAAAAAAAAAAAAACAAAAAACAAAAACCACACAAAAAAAAAAAAAAAAAACAAAAACAAAACCACACAAAAAAAAAAAAAACAAAAACAAAACCACACAAAAACAAAAAACAAAACAAAACCACAAAAAAAACAAAAACAAAAAAAACCACACACAAAAAAAAAAAAAAACAAAAAACAAAAAAAAAAAAAAAAAAAACACAAAAAACAAAACCACACAAGAAACAAAAACAACAAAAAAACAAAAACACAAAAAACAAAAAAAAACAAAAAAACAAAAACAGAACATATCAAAACACTTGTTAAAAATCTAAAAGTTTTGTTATCTATGAAAATCTTGAAAATAATTTCATACCTTTGATTTTGGTGACTCAACAGAGGAAGCAAGATTTTCTTGTTTGGCGATTTTGATAGACTTTATTGTTAAACAAGCTGAAAAATGAAGACAAAGAGAATTTAAAATAAAAATGTCTTCATGCCAACAATTTTTCTTCAATAACTTGTATATTTCAAATAACCTTTGCTCAATAAACAACATCATCATCATTTAACACCTGTTTCATGCTAGCATAGGTAGGATAGAATTTTCTTGATGGCTCTTTTCCAGGCTGCCCAATTTTTGTGTAAGGCCTGGCTGTAATCACAATTTCTTTAAATTATCTTCAATAATCTGGGTCTATGTTTCACATGGTCCATATGTAATTGAACCCTCATGAAATATTGGAGCAAGTTTTACAGCAGTATGCCCTTACTAACACCAACCAGTTTAGGAGACTAGAAACCCATTGTTTTTATCAGGTCACCATCTCTAGGAAGACTACCTACAAAAGTTAAAGAGTTCTGCCTACCCTTTTCTACTCAGTACGTATAGAATTTTTTTTATATCAGAGATTTCTTTCTCTTAGACAAGTTGCTATTCAAAGCTAAAAACTCTTATCCAGCCTAACATTTTCTTTTACATAACCGCAGTTTTTTTTTGGGGGGGGGTAACTATTTGCCCATAGTTGGAGCCCTAACAGGTTCTATCACCCAGGGTCAAGGTACCTGGGAACAATAACAATTAAGAGGTGGAACCAGATGTGGGTTGTGTTGCAATGGATATCAATTCAGAAAGACAAATCGGAGTGCCAAGTTTGAATTCCAGCTGATTACGCACAAATACCCTTGGGAAAGGTATTAAGCCGTCTCTTTCCTCCAGTTATAGGTTTAAATAAAAGGACAGATTAGGTTCTATAGCCTTGGCTTGCAACCAGTCTACCACAGAAAGCAATAGCAACCTACTGCGGGATAATCTGCTGCTCAGTCAGTTATGTCTTGAAAGAGACATGATCACCCAAAGTGTGTACCATGTATGGCACTTAACTGACTGACACGTTCCTCTAAGCCTCCTGATCAGAGGTGTTATTGCCGGATGTAGTTTATCATCATTGAATGATTATATTAAACTTTTCCAAAGATACAGGCATCAGTCATTTATAATTTGAGTCTAATTGGCAAAGAAGTGAAGAATGCACAACTATTGTTCAAAAGGTGCTGTCGGCCAACCCGGCACCCAGATGTGATCCGTTGACCAGCCAATATAAAAATATATTAAATTTATGCAACATTTATTTTATTTCCTTTATTTTTATAATCTTAACAAGTTAAAATACAATTTTTATACTTTTTGAACATTCAGTCAGTTAAGAGCGATATGTGATACACACTTGGGCGATCATGTCTCGAAATAAACATGCTTGACTGAGCAGAAGGTTTTATCACAGTAGGTTGCCATTACTTTCTGCAGCAGACTGGTTACCAATCAAGCTTATAGAACCCAATCTGTTGTGTATAACCCATAGTTGGTGAGAGAAGCAGTAAATTAATATCTTCCCCAAGGGTGTTTGTGTGCAAGTGAATGCAATGAATGCAACTGGAAATCAAACTTGGTGCCCAGATGTTTTCTTTTACGCTTATATCCACTTAACCACCCATGCACATCCACTGAACATTATTAAAGTAAAAATAAGCATTTAAAAATTGTTTTTTCTTTATTTTTTATTTTTAATTCTTTTGGAATGAACATTTGTGTAACTTTTCCTGACATCTAAACATTGAGTAAAACAGCAAAAGATTCTTGGCTTCATAGCTTGTGTCTTGTTTAACGGTATATCAACCTCTGTGGATTATTTAATGTCAAAAGGGTGGGGTTTTTACAGTTCAGTTTATTTATTTATTTCTTTGGGTTATAGTGAGAAGGCTAAAATCCAGTCAGATTTTAATGAAAAAAAAATTTTTTTTTAATTTTAGAAAACTGAAAACATCTTCCAGTTTTGTATTCATAAAAATTTTGCTGAAAATACATATATATATTTTTTATAGAAGGTTATGGTAATATATTTTTTTTTTATTGGTAATATTTTTTCTTAAAAAAGTATATATATATATATATATATATATATATATATGTTTATTTTTCTGTGTATATTATTATAAAATTTTATTTTATTTTTGATACTTTCATATTGTTTTTACCAGTTTGGGGGCTAGCTGGGCCTCTAACAGATGCTACCACTCTGGGTCAGGGTGGACCTGGGAACAACAGCAATTAAGAGGTGGTTCCATGCTCCTTCTTGGCTTTAAAAGGAAAGAAAGTCTTACCTACTGAGGCTGATACAATCAGCAGTAAGCAAAACTCTCCATTGCATACATTTATATTAGAATACCTTGTATTAATTCTCTTGCTGATCCAAATTTATAAATTACACTTTATCATAATGATCATAGTTGGTGATTTATGCCAATACCCAAGGTATTGAATTTTATGTCTTATTAAACTTTCTTATCATATTCTGGCTTATTTTTGATTTCAATCGAAAATAAGCCAGCATGATATGATAAGCACCCAAGAATTGCTCAGAGTCATGTAAAACATAAGATATATATATTTATTTATATGTATGTGTGTTTATATATAAATATATATATATTTATAACTTTAATCCAACAGGAAAAGCAGGTAGGTAAATCCCAAAAACCCAATCCTAATTAATATCAATATTTAATTTTCTGTGATGAAAATTTGTTTTGAAATTCTGGTAGAATATCTTTGTTCATTTTGTTATTTGACTTTTTGTAATAAATTCGTTGCTGATGACACAAGAAATTTCCTGTAGAAATGGCCATTCAGCAAATACGAACATTGGAATTTGTTTCATTTCAAACACACACACACACACTTATTGTTAAATTGAACCGAGTATTATAATCAGGAAACAAAAGTTAGATATTTTTACAAATCCATTGATAATAATATATTTTGTGGCTGGCTCCACCACTCATCGTTTTTTTTTTTTTTTACTTTTTCAATTTTTTAATTATTAGTAATTTTTGGTTTTTAGATTTTAATTTCTTTATTACCATGTTATTATTACTACAAATATAATAATACTCTTATCAGGGCTGTAGCTGATGCTAAAAAAAAAAAAAAACACTGGGCACAGAGAAAATTGCCCGGATTTATTAGTTGACAATTTGATGATGTCATCAGTGTCATCCATTTCTGGAAACTATGATTTTTGCGGATTTTTTTGGCTATTCCAATGGAAATTAGGCACAGAATGTGAACGAAAACAGGAAATCGGGTTCAGACTTTCTGAGTATAACCAGTCTTTTCTCCCAAAATTAATAAATAATCAGGTTTTTATCTTCATGAATTGTTTAGTTTGATTTCTGACAAAGATATTTTTCCTAGCCCAGATTTTCACTATGATTGCACGGATTGGCCCGGACCTGTGCCCGGTAGTCAGATATGGCCATGGCTCCTTTTATTATTCCGATTAAAATTAAATTGAGAGACTAACAATTCTTTGAGCATAAATTCAACCCCTAATTTTTAAATTTTAATGTCATACATCTCAAACAGACAACTGGCAACTTCAGGTCAAAGTTCATTTTTTTTCACTAACGAAAGTCTTTTGTGAATCTAGATCAAAGACACTGTGCAAAGCTAAGATTTAATACCTTAAGTTAAACCCCTTTTCCCCTTTATTTTTTTCTTCTTTCTCTTTAATATTTATTTTTTCTTTTTCTATTTCACTTGACCCAAAGCTAACTTTTGTTTCCTGATTTTATATATATATATATGTATATATATATATATAAATAAATAAAGAAAACTCTATACACAAAGTTATAAATCCAGAATTTATTTCAACAGTTGTAAAAAACTTTCTTCAAACCCCAAAAATCAAAATTTCCTCTTTAACTAGTCAACTATTTGATTTTTCGTGTTTGAAAAAGCAGTTTGTAATTTTTACACTTGCCAAAAAAATTTCTAAGTTTTCTTTTCTATATTGCTTTGGATAATATCCATTAAGCTCTCTATTTTTATCTATTTAAGATTATGGAAGAAAATGATAGAATTTTGCATACTGAAACAATGTTAGGAATATTAATACCATAGGAATAAAAAATTGCTCATGATTTGTTTTATGAAATATACTGTATTACATTCTATGCAATACTTAATTTATTATTAATTATAAACATAAAAATAACAGACCATTTCCAGCGTAGCTGATCTCCACGACGTTACTTGCCAAGGATAAGATGTAACTCTCAAGAGATTTAAATCCAACGTCATCTGGGTGGAAATCATCACCAGTTATCTTCTAGCAAAAGAAAAAAAAAACAAAGAAAGATTAAACAAGATTGCATTAATTCAAAAAGGTTGATTCCTGATTATTGAATAAAAGGCAACAGTTACCATTTTGTTCCACTCTCTTCAGCCATCTTTGAAACAACTTCATAATACCATCCTCCCAGAATGATTTTATTACTTTATGAAACAATGGTTACCATTTTGAAATGTCCCAGAAAGCTGGATCAATCATTGTCTGCTCACTAAAGAGATATGCGTTACATATGAAATTAAGTGGAGACTTAAGAAAAATGTCTGCTATCTGTAAGAAGGGATTTAAAAAAGAAAAATTATTTTCCTTAGTAAAGAATTGGAGCAACTGATATGAAGGACTGTATCAGTAGGGAGAAAACTTCCACTGGAAACAAAGAGAATACTGGATTGTTATGAGGCACAGTGTTTTGAGTTTTGTTTAATGGTACATCAACCTCTACAGGTTATTTAATGCAAAAAGAAAAAAAAAAAAAGTAGGGCTTTTAAGGTTTTTTTTTTTTTAAATGTTTGGTTATAGTGAGAAGGTTGATTTAGTAAGATTTTAATGAAAATTTTGTTTTTATTTTAGAAAACTGAAAATGTCTTCTAGTTTTATGTTAAAAAATATTTTGCTGAGAATCATTTTTTCTTTCAAAAATGTGTTATGGTAATTTTTTTCCTTTAAAATGTATATTTTTCTATAAAAGTCTATTTTTAGGTATATATTTCTATAAAAGTGCATTTTTATACTTTTATAGTGTTTTGACCCCAGTTTGGAGGTTAACTATTTGCCCATAGCTGGGACCCTTACAGGTGCTACCACTGGTGGACCTGGGATCAACAGCAATTAAGAGGAGGTTCCATGCTCGTCACAACATCCCAATCAGAGGTCTTGCTGCTAGATGCAGTTTACCGTCATGCCAAGGACTGGGGCACATGGAAGAATATATATGCCCTGTCCGTGGGTTAATATTCAGTACCTTAATATATGATACAGCATTATCATGAAGGAACATAATGCTCTTTCTTTTAATCAGTTCCAGATGGCATTTCTGGTCAATTGTTGCCTTCAACTCAGAGATTCGAGTTCAAGTTCCAGTCAGTTAAGTGTCATACGTGAAACACACTTGGGCAATCATGTCTCGAAAGAGACATGACTGACTAGGCAGAAGATTATCCCGCAGTAGGTTGCCATTGCTTTCTGCAGTAGACTGGTTACCAGCAAAGGCTATAGAACCCAATCTGTCCTGTTATTTAACCCATAACTGGAGGGAAGAGAGATTAATACCTTTCCCAAGGTTATTTGCACGTAAGCGAATGCAATGAATTCAACTGGAATATTCACTAATGCATAAATATCCTTGGGAAATAAATTAATCCATCTTGTCATCCCCCATCTATAGGTTAATGTCATGTAGAAGGAAGTGTTAACACTGACACATGGGGTTGAACACTGATCGCCAGATAACAAGTAAAACTAAAAATGGATTATTCCACTGAGGATCACATGACCACAATATGAAGCACCAGACAGAAGCCCAAGTGGATCAACCAAGGGGATTTACCAAATAAATCAACCAGATTGAGTAGCTTTTTTTTTTTTAATAATAATCATATTGCCCCAAGCAAGGCAGTTTACTGCCACTGTTTTGCAGGGGGGTACATCAGCGGAAAATTATGAGAAAGAGTGACAGGCTATCGAGGGTGTCAGGAAGTGGGTAAGAGAAGGATGAGAATACTGATGAGAGTGGCTGCAGCAGAGTTCAGTGTTTACAGTATGATATTACTATTTAGTCCTTGAGTAGATTATTCAGGACTCCCAAGAGAGGATACTATGTATTATCAGGAGTAACCTTATAATAGATAACTATTTGTGTATAACACAAATAACTATCTTGCAAATGGCAAGATAGCAGAATATCACCTTGTAGTAAACGATTACAAATCCAGGAGTAACTGAATTAATATACTAAGACAATATAACCATGTGATACAACAACACAAGTAACTTTTAGGTCCCAACAGTAACCAATTGAAGTTAAATCAGTAAATAATTGTTTTTAAAAAAAAAAAAAAAAAAAGTAAAGAAAAGTTATCTCCAAAATTAACAAATACAATATTCACTTGCAAAAATAGTTATTTGTGTAACCCAAAATGTTTTGGCTTTTAAATAACTTGCAAAGACCTGATATAGTCTAATATATATATATATATATATATATAGAGAGAGAGAGAGAGAGAGACGTAAGTATGGGTGGAATAATATTCCTTGTCCAAAGAAACACTATTTTTAAAAAAGTGCTCAATACAAAAGTAGAGCTAATAATATTTATTCAGAAATTATAACATTGATATGTTACAATATCACTACAAAAGTAGTGATTTTGTTTCGACACTTCTTGTGTCTTGTCAAGTGATGTGGTTTATTTTAAATTTATATATATATATATATATATATATATATATATATATATATTTTATTACTAGTTTGATGCCTTTAATTAAACAGTTTGGTTTTCCCTACAAAGGATTTCAGAGAGCACTCATTCCCATTAACAAAAGATACTCGATATTACCACCTTTGAATGAAGACTGGTATTTGGTTTGGTCAGTAACATTTGATTTTGACTGACAATGTAATATATTACCCTGAACAGTAATTGACAGGTACATCCAGCCATATGTAATGTTAACAAAAGTGACTAGTGGCTTGAAAATCGATGCCCGGCAACCTGGTTGACAGATACATCCAGGTATAGATGAGGTCAAAGTGCAACAAACAAAAACAATCAACAACCAGTTTGAAAAGCAATGGACCAGCAGATGTAATTGAAAGATACATCCAGCCGTAGATCATGTCAACAAAGCAACAACTCAAATAGAAGAAATGCGTGGGAATTTTCATGTGCGCAATCTCTCAGCATGTCCTCCTGCACCATACAAGCATCACCAATGAAGAATAAAAATATAAAATTATATTTTATTCGATGTTTGTCAAGATCCATTGGCAGTATATATATATATATATATATATATATATATATATATATCTCTCAACAAGTGTCAGTCAAAATCAAATGCCACATGCATTAGGCATTATTAAACAAATCCATCCAAACTTTCATTCCCTCTAATGATTCCATATCTAGTGATATAGCAAATACTAAAAGCATCTATAGAAATTCATTGGAAATGATTTTACTATAGGAATGCATGAGAAATTATTTGAATACTAGCTCTTTATGGAACCTGGAATATTATGGCTAGGATTTATGAAACAAATCCATCCAAACTTTCATTCTCTCTAATGATTCCATATCTAGTGATATAGCAAATACTAAAAGCATCTATAGAAATTCATTGGAAATGATTTTACTATAGGAATGCATTAGAAATTATTTGAATACTAGCTCTTTATGGAACCTGGAATATTATGGCTAAGATTTATGAAACAAATCCATCCAAACTTTCATTCTCTCTAATGATTCCATATCTTGTGATATAGCGAATGTATCCATAGAAAAGGAAAATGGATAAAAAGATAAAATAAGATTGTGACAAGATATTCTGTCCAACCCAAAAACATTTGCTTACTTTATAATAATCCATGAAATGGTCAAGGTTTACTCCTTCAGGAATTGTTTCAAGCATTTTTGAAATATTCAGGCGAACTTCCTTCTCCCGCTCTTTTACCAGACTGGTCTTGCTTATTTCCAAAAGTTTAATTTGATCTGAAAATGTTGAAGGGAAGAAAACACAATTAAGTTTTACAAAACAAAAAAAAATGAAGCAAGGCTAGAAGTTTAAACATGATACCTTCTGTTATTGTTGATTTGAAGACATTTCGACTAGCAACCTCTACAGTCTTCATTAGACAAATATGTGATTTAGTAACCATAAAATAAAACAAATCCTGTATAGATTTTGGTTACCCTTAATAAACACCACCCTAAATGTCTAGTTACCATGTAACCTTTCATCTCATGGGTAAGATTTCCAAAAATTTCATATCTAGTGATAAAAAAAACAAACAAACAAAAAAAAAAAAATTTTCATTCCTTTTAATGATTCCATATCTAGTGATATAGCAAACTCGCAGTATAGCCTGGCGTTGCTCAGGTGTAATGAAAGCTTTAAAACTAATCTATGGTCCTGGAGCTCAGACTCTTTAGATGTTGGCATGAAAGACTAAAAAGCAATAGTTGTTTCCAGTTAAAGCGAAACTGTAGACTGAAAGAAAAATGAATGGATGTAAGTCAAATTTTGATTTTCTAGTATTAATATCAAATAAGTTTTTTTCATCGTAAACTGAATTTTGAAAACTAGATAAGTCCTCTGAGTAAATGATATCATGGCTGAAACTAAGAACTACAATTATACCTACTTAGAGCCAAACCCGAAGCAAAAACTAAAATAAAAGGGCTGAAAAAAATACAGATATATAGGCAGATAAACAGACACACAAACATCTTGCTTCTTATATATATAGATATATAATCGATTTTCTGCACTATTGTAAGAACTGCAACCTTGAAACTTCTGAATATCATTTCTTATGTCCTTGTCTAGGAGTGTATCAAATTTGATTAAAATCGGACCACTCCTTCTATAACACGATTTTTTCGATTTTTGATATTTATTGGGGGTACCTTGACACAAAACCTAGCTAAGAACACTCACAGACACTTACAGTACAACTGTGTAAATTTTCAAGAAAATCAGTTCAGCCGTTTTGGAGTCTATAGGTAACGGACACACACACACAAAGTTCCACTGATAAATAAGTTTAGATACTAAAAGCATTCATTTGTCACTTTATATATATATACGAGCTTTGCTCTTACTGCAAATCAAGTGAAAAACCACAAAAAAAATAAAAACAAAGTATAAAGAAGCAATTGAGTACAAAAGAGTAATTTTTACTTACCAACTAGTTTTTCAACTGCAGCCAAAGGTTTCTGGGCATCAAATAAAAGCCAATCTCCACTGACCGTTGGCCGGACAATGCGGACAGACTTTAATTTGGATACTAATTCTATCACAGAGAGATAACCCAATTCTCTGAAGTCCAGATCTTGACCATGGATTTTCTGAAGGGGAGGAAAGAAAATTTCCTATATTAAATTTCTTCATTTTTAATTTAATTTCCAAATTTCTGTATACTTATTATCATTGTTGAATTTAATGATAGAGAACTTTATCTAAGAGAGCTGTTCTGTTAACTGTTCAGACAAATTGGTATGGACTATTTTCTTTTACAAATATATTTCTGAGATGAGTTATTGTAATTATTTTTACTATTTACACTTTTCAGAATGTTGTCTTGACCTTTGTGACCAGATTCATGATATTTTGGTTATTTTATGCTCTGGCCTTCATCAGGTGATATGATCCAATGGCCAAAAGCATTGGTTAAGTGATCAAAAAAGTGACTTTACCCAAAGAGTTGCAAGTTCAATACCTGATCACAGCAGAGGGAACAAAAACTTGCAGAGTTGCATTACTAAGAGAAACTAATTGAAAACTGAGATATCTAAAGTCATGGCATGTGGAATTAGAACAATCTACCACCGCAGAATAATTAAAGGGCCTGGTTTGAAATCCCAACTTATATAACCTGGAGAAAGCCAGAATGTACATGGCCGAAATGTTGTGAATATGCCACATGAAAATGAGGACAATTGGCCAAATGATGTAAATTGTTTAAATAGTTACAATACTTCATCTCATTTTCTCTTTTGTGATTATTATCACAGCTAAAAAGATGAAACAAATTTTCTAAAAGTGTTGGCCAGTTAAAAGTACTAAGTCTGCCGATTAAACAAAATCATTTTAGATAAGAGGCACATATCCTGGAAAACACAATGCCATATATATATATATATATAAATAAAAACACCATCTTTAGAATTTATTACAATTCTAATTATCACTTTTTAAAAACAAAGTATCAAGGAGTGAAGATAGTGGACAAAATAAAAGGGAAAAAAACAATCATTTTAACACTCCATTTTTTTTACACAGAGGTTCAAGATGACTGAAAAGAATTTCTGATGTTTGGCATTTTAGACAATTTGGGAGATGTACTGAGCCATGTGCGTTGTGGCGCAGTGGATATCGGCTCGGAATGAGAACTCGGGGAACCGAGTTCGAATTCCAGTTGAAATCCTTGCATACACTTACGCGCAAATACCCTTGGGAAAGGTATTAATCCATCTCTTCCCTCCAGTTATGGGTTAAATAATAGGACAGATTGGGTTCTATAGCCTTGGTCGGCAACCAGTCTACTGCAGAAAGAAATGGCAACCTACTGTGGGATAATCTTCTGCCCAGTCAGTCATGTCTCTTTCGAGACATGATCGCCCAAGCGTGTATCGCGCATGGTACCTGACTGACTGAGCCAAGGTCTTTTCAGCACCTTTCAATACTTGTTCTTTAAATGAGAAATGTGATTTTTTATAATCATTTCAGATAAAGCAAAGCAGAAATGCCACTGGTGTGCAGGGGATTAAAGTAAGAGAAAAAACAAAATACAGGGGATGTTGAAGAAAAAGATAAGAGATGGATGGGAATCAAGGAGATAGAAGATGGCAATTGACGTTGCATTTAAACTTTTGGAGATTGTAGCTATTGGGATGTGAAAGAAAAGATCAGAGACGGATGGGAATCAAATCAATAGAAGATGGCAATTGACGTTGCATTTAAACTTTTGGAGATTGTAGCTATTGGGATGTGAAAGAAAAGATAAGAGACGGATGGGAATCAAGTCAATAGAAGATGGCAATTGACGTTGCATTTAAACTTTTGGAGATTGTAGCTATTGGGATGTGAAAGAAAAGATCAGAGATGGATGGGAATCAAATCAATAGAAGATGGCAATTGACGTTGCATTTAAACTTTTGAAGATTGTAGCTATCAGGGAAGTAAGTGAATGGAAATGAGATCCACCAATGAGAAGTGTGAGAAAAGAAACTGTTCGAGTAGAATAGGCAGCTATATTTAACTATTTCTACCATAAAAGGGTGGAACCTTGATGCTCATCTAGTAGTACGGGTAAAAACATGTTGAGAGTACCAGGATAAAAAGCTTGTCAGAGCAGTTTCCATGAAAATACTTGTAGAAAAGACAGAGGGAAGCCACATCACATCAGTGAGAAAGTGACTGAAGGTGGGCTGCCAAGTCAGGGTCAATTATATTGCAGATCCTCCTTTAAATTTTGTTGAGAGCCTTGAGATGAATAGCAAGAGCATCTGATCAGATATGGCAGCAGTATTCAATGCATAGACGAATGGTAGATTTATAGATGTGCAAAATGGATTCTGACAAGAAAAACTTCCTGGCCTGACACAGTGAACCAAATGTCCTAGCAATAGATGCAGCTATGGATTCAATGTAGTGAGGTCATTTGAGAGAGTGAGACAAAGGAGGTGCAGTATATTGCTCTCTAGAAGATTAGCATTATCCATTCTAATGTAGGCAGGAAAGTTTCCCTATGATGGTTAAAGGAGAGCAGCTTTATTTTGGAGGCATTAAAATTTTCTAGCCATTTCTTACCCCCCATTCAATCACAGATTGGAGATCCTCATGAAATGCAGCAGCAAGGTTTATTTTACTAAACTTCTTACAGAGATGGCTGTAAATGGTGTTGTTATCTGCATAGATGCCAACTTTGGAATTAATTACATCAGGAAGATCATTGATGAAGATCAGAAAAAGTGAAGGACCTAGGATAGAGCCTTGAGGGATGCCTGTTTTTATGAAACAATCTGGAAGCTTGCCTATTCAAAACAATCTTCATTTCATGATTTGATAGGAACGACAGGATTAAATCAAACAATCGCCCAAAAATACCATGACTTTGGAGTTTTCACTTCAGGCCAGCATACCAAACCCTATCAAATGTTTTTGAGTTTGCTTGTAACTGTTTAACAGCCTATCAACATCTAAAGGGTCATTTAAGGCCAGAAAGGTATTTTTATTTTAAATCACAGTTGTTCCCTGGAAACAGGCTCATACAAACAACACGCTATTTCACCCATAGCTAGGAGGAAATGTTAATGTTTATACATCTATGTTGAAGCTATATAATAAAGTTAAATTTTATTAAAAGAGGTCAATCTTCCGAAGGAAAGCTAGAATTTTGTCAATGTTTTCATTGAAAGATTTTAGGTTGCGTTGTGGTCCAGTGGATATCGGCTCGGAATGAGAAACCGGGGAGCCGAATTCAAATTCCAGTTGAATCCATTGTATTCACTTACGCGCAAATACCCTTGGGAAAGGTATTAATCCGTCTCTTCCTTCCAGTTATGGGTTAAATAGCAGGACAGATTGGGTTCTATAGCCTTGGTCGGCAACCAGTCTACTGCAGAAAGCAATGGCAACCTACTGCTGGATAATCTTCTGCCTAGTCAGTCATGTCCCTTTCGAGACATGATCGCTCAAGCGTGTATCACGTATGGCACTTAACTGACTGACTTTATAAAATTGTTGACGAATTCTTGCCAGGTCTGTACAGTCAATTAGCCATCTGGCATTTAGAGCATTTGGGCGAATCTACTCCTTAACAGCCAGGAATGGGTAAAGAAGGTGTGTCCTATCCTAATTTGAGACAGTATTACCTCTTCCTTTCTGAACTTCCTCAAATCACCTCTCCACGCTTTTGAGAATCCTGATCAAAGTAAATTTAGTTAAAAGATTACCCCACGACAAAACCTCCCAAAATCACCCAGTAATTCTGCAGACTTATTTATGATCTTACAGATAAAATCTCAATAATACTTACTTTGTATTCTGCACACAGCATTGATGCATAAAGACCATTCGGATGTTTTTTCAAAACCTGCAAGATTAAAAATAAAAAACGGTGGATTATTTATCTGTATATATGTTATAAATGCATTGGTTTACTATCAAAATTATGAACAAAAAAGGGGAAAAAAAATGGATTGTAAGTAGTTGGGAATTATACATTATTGGTAGAACCTATGTTTTATGCAAATGGCTAACGAATTCACAACTGAAAGGATTATTTATCTGTATAAATGCATTGGCTTACTATCAAAATTATGAACAAAAAAGGAAAAAAATGGATTGTAAGTAGTCGGGAATTATACATTATTGGTAGAACCTATGTTTTATGCAAGTGGCTAATGAATTCACAACTGAAAGGCTGACATCAACAATATCCCTGTTTTCTCTATCATGTTTGCCAGTGTATTTGTGCAGCATTACATTTTTTGTAAGCTTCCTTTGAGTAACGTCCATCACAGACAATTGTTGTAGGCAGTCTTTAAGATTTGAATAAGAAATCACTCGACTGGCGATAGAGAGAGGGAGGGGGGAATTACTTGCTCCAAAATCGTTTTACTCAACTGACTATTTTTTTAATAGTCGCCTTACTAATAAACATAGCGAGAATCGCTGACAGAAAAACAAAAACTGAAATTTTAATTAAAATTTCAAATGTGTTAGAAAGCATTTAAAATTTTTTTAAAATAATAACCAAATTTGATCTTTCCTCTTAATAATAGCATAAACATTTTGATAAAATTTTGTTTTTATTAAGTTTCAGCCTTTTATCATCATGAAATAATAACTAAATTTGGTATTTCCTCTTAATAATAGCATAAACATTTTGATGATAAAACTGTTTTTATTAAGTTTGAGCCTTTTTAACATTATATGCTATTTTTTTTTTTGCAATTGAGTGGAGGTACCTAAATTCGTAGTTTGTTACTTCTGTTTGACTACAACCTTCATCTCATAGATAAAAAAATAACAAATCTGATTTTCTCAATGATTTCCGGTAAAAAAATTACTTTGAAATTTGTTTTTTTGGTGCATGGTTGAAAGAAGCATGCATATTTATTTTTCTTTCTTTCAAATGTTCGTTTTTATTTTTCGTAAGTGGGGATGAAATAGGTTGAGTCAAAGATAATATTTTCCAAACGAGTTTCTAAAAATCTGTGAGCGTTTTTAATCTGGGTGACAGAGATATTTTGGCTCTACTCTGGAAGCATTAATTAAATGAATGTTTACACTGATCGGGATGATAAAAGCGAGACAGGAGCTTGTCAATCTAAATTCCATTTGTCAGATCTTGCTTTAATAATTGTGGGTTGTCACTGTCTTTTGTTTAACCACACATTTTGAGATAAATCAGGTGCCATGCATAAGACCAAAGAGTTCAATAATGTCATTGTAGGTCATTCTAAGTAACTTGTGAATCTTCAATGGCATACTTTTGGGTTATAAAAGGAATCAGATTTCTTTTTTCTGTATTTGAAGGGACATGTTTCATTGCAAGATTTTTAATCAACCGGACAAGTAAAGCAAACTTTAATCACCTAATTACGTTTTTAATTGACTGAATCAATAGAGTGTGTGAAATCCCAAAGGCTGGTTGTAGGACAACTAATTGACAGTCAAGACAATAGCGTCTAGGCATGATAAAAATCTGATGCAACCACAGATGACGCAATATTTAATCACACACCATGAAAATAGATTCATATTATTGCACACCACTGCAAATAACCTAATCTGAGGAAAAAATAGAAATTGATTACACCCTACCACTCTAGTGGGTCTAAAACTGTGTGGTGAAAGAAAGAAAACTAAAGCAGTTGTTTCAATTAATTTGCACAAGGGTGAATCAGAAAGAGATTGTTAGTGGTGAGGAATGAAGGCAAGTGTTGCTTACATAATAGTCATAATGTGGATAAGAAAATATTTACATATTGATTTTTAAGAAATAAAATTTGCCTTGGGTGTGTTGCCTTTTTTTCCATTACTCATTTCCCATAATGCAACATTCAGTTTTTCACATGATTATTGAATTTGTTGTGATAAGGCAAGTGGTGAAAACAATCAGGCATAAAAGGTCAAAATCTTAAAAAGGTCAAAAAAGTAGCATTGAGACAGACTGCAAGACAGAAATAGCTCAAGCAATACTGTCTGATTTGAAAGTATCAAAAATGAATCAAATATTCAGTTTATTTATTTTTTTAAATTTGAGGTTTTAAGAGTTGTAAGATTTAATTATAGGCTAAATTTTCTGTCTGAATTTGTGGGACAAAGAGTTACCATTAATTCTGTCAGATGTATATCAATCCAGGTAACCTACAAGGAATTATGAACTGAACACTTTATTTAATCTACATGGATGGACCATTCTCATTCCAATGTCCATGTCTGGGGATATTTCATCTAGTTTGTAATTTTAATACTGTTTAGTTAATGCTCACCTGTTTCCACTGAGTCCAAGTACACACATTCAGTATAAAACGGCCTTCTTGATTTAAGTAACCTACAGGGATAGACTGCTCTCATTTCATCGTTATTTTATTTAGTACTGTTCAGTTGTGGTTTGCCCATTTCCATTAAATGCAAGTATATACTGCCCTACCCAGGGATTGAATTTACAACCATTATGTCACTGTAAGAATGGACGCCATAACAAGGGAGCTGACTCTTTCCCTAGATGGGAACGAAGTTATGCCCCTTGATTTAAACAAAACCAGAAGAGATTTTTAAGATGATGGTCACACATCATTACATGCTGAGTATGAAACTATAAATCTATCAGTAATGCAAGGTCATGTTTTATGTCTATTGTCATTCAATAGTAAATAAAATTTATAAATAGGTTCAAAAAGTGTGTTCGTTCTTTTTTGACACAAAAGAAGCACACCCAGCAACACAAGTCACCAAATTCACAAACCAATGCTTTTATCCATGAAGCCATAGGTAAATTTTCTGTAGTAAATGTAGTGCCTTAAACTTAATCTTACTGCTGATTAGGCTGCAACTGCTGCCAAAGTTTTGATTGCTGCTTGTGTGGTTGAAGACGTGCTGTCATTTGTACACCTTTATTAGTGGTTCTCATAGGGTATTTATTTCTATTCTAGGTCTATTAAGGAGGCCCTCATAGCCTACCTAATATATGTGCCGATTCTTTCAGTCTATCCTCATAGATTAAATAAAGGGTTCAATTCAGAATTCCCTGTAGATTACCCAAATCAATATACATCTGAAGAAGGCTGGAGAAAGCGAAATGTTGTGATAAAACTGAAGACAATAGTTTTGTCTTTATGAATAGTAAAATATATATATATATTTTTATTTAAATACTTTAATCCAAGCGGAAAAAGCAGGAAGGTAAATTCCAAAACCCGATCCTAAGTAATATTAAATATTAAATTTTAATATTAAAAAATGATACAGGAGGAGAGCTCCATGTAATAAAAATTACAGAGCAAATATAAATTAAATTAAATTTTTTTCAAAGATGTTGAATGCACATTTCGACATGAGATCCCCGAAGAGGTTAACACATCACCTCAGCAACAAATGCTATCCCGAAACTGGAGATAATTTGAAGTAAATTATGTCTATTTTCTCTTTTCAACTCATAGATAGAATTGTAAAAAAAAATATAAAATAAAAAAGGGGAAAAATTGGTATCGTCTGGGTTCACAAAAAGGGGAAGAGGACAGTAAAGTAAACTGAACAGACGGCGTGTTGAATTGATATTGGGTTAAACAAAACGGAAAGGAGGTGGGAGGTAAAAGAGATAAAGGAAGGGAGGGGAAAAAAGAGTAAAAAAAGAAAAAATTTTCTTATTACAGACGCTAGATACATTCAAATAAACCTAACTTCCTAAAAACGAAGTATTAGAAATATATATCTTCTCTTGAATTCAAAGAAAGCTTTCTAAAAAAAACAAAAATTGTTAATGGAACTAACAAGTTGTTTGAAAAGAGATAATGAGTGAGTTTTGTTTAATGGCATATCAACACCTCTGTGGGTTATGCCAAAAAGGTGGGGTTTTAAGGTATTTTTTTTAATGTTCACTCATAGTGGAAGATTAATTTAGTCAGATTTTAATGAAAGTTTTTTTTGTTATTCTTTTTTTTATTTTAGAAAACTGTAAATGTCTTCTAGTTTTGTATTCAAAAATGTTTTGCTGAGAATAATTTTTTCCTTCAAAAAATGTGTTATGGTAATATTTTTTTCTTAAAAAAAAAGGTATACTTTTCTATAAAAGTCTATTTTTATACTTTCATAGTGTTTTGACCCCAGTTTGGGGGTTAACTATTTGCTCATAGCTGGGATCCTAACAAGTGCCACCACTCTGGGTCAGGGTAGACCTGGGAACAACAGCAATTAAGAGACGGTTCCATACTCTTCACATCCTCCCAATCAGAGGCCTTACTGCCGGATGCAGTTTATCATCATGCCCAGGACCAGAAGAGAGATAGATGTCATATTTTGAAATAAACTCAATATAGCTCCAAAAGGATTTCTTCATATAATCAGAAATAATTTTTATGAAAAAGACCAATAAAAAATGTCAGCCCACAAACATCTTTTATTTTAAAAGAGGAGAAAATAGAAGAGATTATTTACCTTTTCTATTTTTTGAGTAATGTCAGGATTGATGGACATTTCAAAATCATCAATCCATAAATCAACAATATCATCTGCATCATTCATTTCTCTAACAAAGTTATTTGGAGACACCATAGCAGTCGGACTTCTTCTTGAATCTTAAAGAGAAAAGTATAATTTTGGTAATTATAATACACAATGGAAATATATGTGTAGGTAATATCGAACAGATTTTAGTCAACAATACAATAATCCTAACTCATGCACACAGTAAAAAGAACCTTCAGATATTACAGGCCATCTACATTAAATCCAAACAACCCACAATTAATAAAATCACGTTTAAATCTGGTCATAACACATTACATCGCATTTAAATATATGGTTCTGTTAACATTACGAGCTCTCTCACGGTGTGACGTTATAGAACAGCATTACAAATGTACGAACTGCGTTTGCTATTTTTGGTAACTGTTATTGTTGCCTAGCAAAGTTTTATGTCAACACCAGATAAAATAGTCTTTGATGGTGGATGTTTTTATCTTAACGCTCTTGTAAGCTCTCTGAGGATGGTTAATGTGAGCCGAAGCTTAGAACCAACTTAAGAAAAAAATTATCCAAATGTTGGAGAATTTTTGTCTTTATTTTCACCTGAAATTAAAGCCAAAATATGATGTTTAGAACGGCTCATGATTAAACATAATAGACATTCATTGTCTAACAGTATATGTTTAGAAAATTATCTGCTGCCTCGATACACTAGATATTATTATGGACTCTCCCATTGATTTCGATGTATGAATGTCTAACTCAGACTGTCACACAAAGAATTGTTTAGAGTGTTGAAGATTTGTGTAGCACCAACCACAGTTTTTGGAACTGCTGATAAACAATTGATGCAGAAGTCTGCCACAGATTGCATGAGCAACAGACCTCAGTTATTTAACCCATAACTGGAGGGAAGGGACGAATTAATACCTTTCCCAAGGGTACCAGTGCGTAAGTGAAATGCAGAGTGTTCAACTGGAATTGAAATTTGGCTCACGACTTCCCTCTCTGAGCCGACTGCACCACAATGCACATCCGTCAAGAACACTTACAGCACCTGGTATTCCCAAGCGGTCACCCAAGTACTGACCAGGCTCAATGTTGCTTAACTTCGGGGATCGAGCAGGAACTGGTGTATTCAACGTGATATGACTGTGTTATATATGCATGCAGGTTTCATTAAAAATGACAGACAAGGTATTATGGTTCATTTTTTTTAAATTTAATTTTTCATGTAAATTCGTATATAATATTAGTTCAAACTAATATTATTTATGAATTTACATGTCCTTTGAAGAACTGATCCAGCCAATTTTGTAAATAATTATATCCATCATACAACTACGAAACTGATGTGAAGATTTACACTGCATTTCAGGACAGAGCTCAATTTGATCTCCTTTAAACACGCACGGAGACCTACCAAAGCCTTTCCATACTTGTTGACAACACAAATATATTAGGTTGGTGCAAAAGTTTTTGCCGGTTTGTAAAAGGGGCATTTTAAATCATTGTAATTTATTTTATGCATATTGTTATTACTTAAACATATCACCATGATTAATTCATAACTTTTTCTTTCAGATTATTAAAGCATCATTCATATTTTTCTGCAATATCCTCACCCATGTTCTTTTCATCTAAAGAACACATTAGGCATGCTCTACTCTGAGAGTTTCACAGAGGTTCCAATGCAAATGCAAAGTGTTTCTTGTTGCGAATCTTTGCTTTCACGACACCTTCAGACACCATTTTTAGGTAGGCTTGTCACAGGTGATGAGAAGTGGATTTTCTGCTATAACGTTAAACGTCGGCAATCGTGGATAAATCGAGGAGAAAGACTAGTTCAGCAACCAAGAGCAGGACTTTTTTTTCAACCGAGAGCAGGACATCCCAAAAAGATCACGTTGAGCAGATGGAATCAAGTTATAGAGATCAAAGGTCATTTTTGTTATGAATAAAGATTTTCAAAAACAGTTTTTCATTTTCAAGATGAAATTTTAAATTGGCAAAATCTTGCACTGACCTGATAGCATCATCCACATGCAAAAAATGGCTAAAAACAATAGAGAAATTAAAAAGGAAGACCTAACACTCAGTATCAACTACGAACACACTAACAACGTGCTTACCATGTTTGGAACATTAAACATACATAACACTACATACATTCTGTTACCTGCAAAATAAAATCTCTCCTCAATAATGGCTAAAAATATAGCTGAAAGTGCTTGAACAAATAAAATATTTGGACAATTTATATATAATTTATGTTTTCAAAAAGAAAAGAAAAAATTAAGATCACATGAAAAATTACATGAAAAAACTGTCATTTTTAATGAAACTTGCATAAAAGAGATTGCTGCCCAAATGTGTATGTGTGTGTGTATATATATATATATATATATATATATTGTTACAGATATATATATATATATATATATAGATAGCAGCACGCACGCGCGCACACACACACACATATGAGAATAGTCTTTGCGTAGTAACAAAGAGTCGATCAAATGAATGACCATTGCTAGTTTCAGAATAGCAGGTCAAGGCTAGTTGACCCAGATAAAAGCCAGACAGGAAATAAACCAGACATGGAAGTCAATTGCAAGTCGTGGAAGCAGCTGGAATTAAAATTTGCACCAAAAGAAATCATGTGGGAAGAGAAACCTGGACAACACACAACACAGGGGGGGGGGGTGTCACAAAATGCAACAAAAAAAGATGTGGGGTATGCAATGCAATAATAGAAGAAAAACACTTAAAGTTCAAAAACACATCCACATTCGAAATAAAAACAAGTGAGCTGCAACTCTAAAAATGTAATTTATGCTGTAAAATACAATAAATGCGCAAAAATATATGTGGGGGCGATTATAATTAATTTCTTAGTTTTTTGGGCATTATTAAATTAGACCAGTACACAGTTGTAATCTCAAACAATAATGAATTACCAAATGAAAGAACAGAAATTATGACTAAGTGTAACCATACAATAAAATAGCTATTTGGTTCATACAACCATGGATGAAATTGTAACTTCTAATCTTGAAAATTATGTGTTAAAAAAAAAAAAAATAAAGGTAAAAATCAGTTATAGCAAATCTTCTGAAGACACCACATGGTGGAAACCTAAGTTGCGTAATAACTCATGTACAAATATATATGTCAAGGTTTTCCCCCAAAAAAATTTTTTCTAATAACTTCAACCCATTTATTTAAATCAAAAACCGCTATGATTTATTTGTCTACACATTTTATTAAAGTTTCTATGGCGATGAATTTTTTTCCCTTTTTCTTTCCTCTCTTTTCTTTTCTTAGCTTACTTCCCTGTCAACCACCCCTTCCCACTTCTTTCTTTCCTTTATCTTTACCCCTTCCATTTCTTAGAGCCAAACAAGGCTAAATTTTCACTTACAACTCTTAACTCAGTTTAAAAGTAAGGTTTTCCAAAAATCTAAAAATAGACGTTGATTTCTGTCTGCTTTCTTATTAATCTCACCCCTTTAATTTTTTCTGTGATGTGTATTTTTTTTGAACTTCCACTGGTAAATATCTTGGTTTATTTTAAAATAAAGAAATTGCCAATGATGCATGAAATTTCTCTTAGGGATTTCATGTAGAAATGGCCATACAACTGATTTGAACATCGGAATTTATTTATATATATATATATATATAAAGAGGAAAACTCAGTGCATAGTTAGAAATGCTTATAAGTCCAAAATTTATTTAATGTACAAACACTTTTACATTGTCTCTTTCAGACAATTGAAAAATAAATAATTTCACTCAAAATATCAAAAAGTTTTTAACAGAGAAAGTGAAGCGTGTATTATTTAAACAGGAAAATAGTTTGAGAATAGATACATTAGACCACACTTATAATACAGACAAAATACATATATTAAATTGCACATACACAAAACAAATCTCATGAGAAATTATATGCACTCATAAAAAAAAAATTAAAAAATATAATATTAGGAATACACAAATGCACAAATAATATTAGGAATACACTAAATCACAATTATATAAAAATAGAGAATATATATGCCCACAAAATAAAGGGGAAGATAGGAATCAATATATGCATACAATATACATCAACAGACTTAAGTATCTAAAAGAACAAAAAAGAGAGAGAAGGAAAAAAAGACAAAGGGAAATAAAAATACATAAAAAAATTTTTAAGATAAAAATTATCTTTTCAAAAATCTTTTTAAAAGATTCTCTTTAAACATTTCTCTGCAACTTTCAGGACTTATACACAAATTTTAATTATTATTTTTAAATATTTCATTTTAGAAAATTTTGGTAAAAAAATTATTTTTAACCCCTGCTTCCCAAACTTAATTTCATAAAATTTATTTGTTCAAGCACTTTCAGCTATATTTTTAGCCATTATTGAGGAGAGATTTTATTTTACAGGTAACAGAATGTATGTAGTGTTACGTATGTTTATAGAATGTATGTTTTATGTTCCAAACATGGTAAGCACGTTGTTAGTGTGTTCATAGTTGATACTGAGTGTTAGGTCTTCCTTTTTTATTAAACCTTTTTTATGAAAACCTTAATGTTTATATAAGTTATAAAGACAAAAGCCACGAAAATTTAAATCGATTTGTTTTGATCAAACAGATCAGAGAAAATTTGATCTGAATTGTAAAATAAAATATGCATTAAAAATAAAAGCATTTCTAATTAATGTCTTAATTGCTTTTATATGGAGATTATTGTCATGGATGTGTGTTGTGATGCAGTGGCTATCGGCTCGGAATGAGAAATCAGGGAGCTGAGTTCGAATTCCAGTTGAATTCATTGCATTCACTTCCGCACAAATACCCTTGGGAAAGGTATTAATCCGTCCCTTTACTCCAATTATAGGTTAAATGACAGGACTGATTGGGTTCTATAACCTTGGATGACAACCAGTCTACCGCAGAAAGTAATGGCAATCTACTGCGGGATAATCTTCTGTTCAGTCAGTCTTGTCTTTTTTGAGACATGATTGCTCAAGCGTGTATCATGTATGGCACTTAACTGACTGTTTTAAAATTTAATTTTCAGTTTTGACAAATTTTAAGAATAATCTATAAAGTTTCAAACCTTTTTTTTTTTTTAAAATCATATCACCCCGAGCAAGGTGGTAACACCACTGATGTGCAGGAGGCTATGTAAGAGTGAAAAGATTGGAAAAGAGAAAGCCGGAAAACACATCCTAAACAGGGAACAAGGGATGAGCCTCTTCACCTGTTCAAGAGACGTGGGTGAAGTGTGAACCGGGCGATAGTCATGTGCGCTTTTCTGTGATATTTTATCTTAAAAGACAGTAATGTTTGTTTTAACCCTGACTACACTTTAATAAGTTAATCTTTGTCAAAGTTTCAGAAAAATTTAATTTTCTAAAGATATTCTTAATAAAAGAAAATTATGCTGTGTTGACAGATTTGTCAATGTAGATTTTAACAACTGTAAAATTCCAGTCAATTTAAATTTTGTTTCAAATAAAGCAAAGTATTAAAACTTAAATCTATCAGCTTGCAAATAAAACTAAGATGAAAGCTTCAAGAAATATTTTCTAAATTTCAAAATTCATTTTAAACATTAGGCTGTACCTACATAAAAAATGAATACCTTGTAAAACATTACCACAAAAACTGCAAATATATTCGCTATACACAATGCTGATTATGCAACATCAGACAGTTAAGTGCCATACATGATGCATACTTGGGTGATCATGTCTTGAAAGAGACATGACTGACTGGGCAGAAGATAATCCCGCAGTAGGTTGCCATTACTTTTTGTAGTAGACTGGTTGCCAGCCAAGGCTATAGAACCCAATCTGTTCTGTTCTGTTATTTAATCCATTACTGAAGAGGAGAGAGATTAATACCTTTCCCAAGGTATCAAAGCAAGGAATTCAAACTCGGCTCTTCGATTTCTCATTCCAAGCTGATATTTACTGCACCACAACACGCCTCTCCAATGCACCACACCGCACATGTGACATACTTTTGACAAAACCAAAAAAGTAAATAAGATAAACAAATTAAAACACAAACACGCACATAACCACACAACTCACTAAAGTTAATTCATGAATAATCTCAAAATGCTTAAAATAATCAATAATAGACAATGTGGTATCCTTTGGTCTTAAGAGCCCACTTGGAACTGTGCCCGAAAAGATATGCCTTAACTGCAGATGATGGAGGAGCAACGATCATGGCTGTACAGGCCCACACAAAGAGCCTGTACAGCCATGACGGATGCAGCACTATGACAACTAAAGTTAGATTTGTTTTTCAATTTATCGATTGTAATGTAATATTTTTTATGGATGAGGATGTATTTTCAAATCTGTAAGTAAATTGTTTTAAGTTGTAATGTTATTTTATTTAATACTTTTATTACTGGTTTGGAATAATGAATTTTTTTTTTTTTAATCTCTCAAATATTTCTAACAAAAATAAAAAATTCCCATATATTTGATGATATTTTATACTTTATTTCTATTATTATTGTTCAAGTAATAACCCTTTGCACCAGCTCCCGAGTAATAACCCTTTGCACCAGCTCCCGAGTAATAACCCTTTGCACCAGCTCCCGAGTAATAACCCTTTGCACCAGCTCCCGAGTAATAACCCTTTGCACCAGCTCCCGAGTAATAACCCTTTGCACCAGCTCCCGAGTAATAACCCTTTGCACCAGCTCCCGAGTAATAACCCTTTGCACCAGCTCCCGAGTAATAACCCTTTGCACCAGCTCCCGAGTAATAACCCTTTGCACCAGCTCCCGAGTAATAACCCTTTGCACCAGCTCCCGAGTAATAACCCTTTGCACCAGCTCCCTAGTAATAACCCTTTGCACCAGCTCCCGAGTAATAACCCTTTGCACCAGCTCCCGAGTAATAACCCTTTGCACCAGCTCCCGAGTAATAACCCTTTGCACCAGCTCCCGAGTAATAACCCTTTGCACCAGCTCCCGAGTAATAACCCTTTGCACCAGCTCCCGAGTAATAACCCTTTGCACCAGCTCCCGAGTAATAACCCTTTGCACCAAAAGCTCCCAGGTAATAACCCTCAAAATGGTACATTTAATGACAAACTGTTTAATCAATACTAAGTAAGTTAAAAGTTTGAACTTTGTACCTACAAAAAAAAAGTAAATAAATAAAATAAAATAAAAAATGAATGTTGTGTCAAAAGTGAGGTCTAATCCTCAACATTCAATATGACTTTTTAAAGAAAATTTTAATTTCATCAGCAATTTTTTAAAAAGGGATGATTAAAAAAAACAAAAATATTTCAAACATTAAGGTGGATTTATACATTCTTTTTATTTTTGTGAATTGACAAAGATATCAAAAGATATCAAGCACTATTAATTATGAGAACTTTACATTTAAAAGATTATAAAAATATGTGAACTATCATGAAATCAAACGTAAGTTTTTAATATTGAGTGTTTGTCATCTTGCTCAAATCTAAAATTAGAGTCTGTATTTCCCAGATTCAGTGGATGAACAATGTCTTCTTTATGTTTAATAATACAAGATCTAATTTTTAACACAAATATTGAATTGTCATTGGCTTTTATATTTTTTTTATAATTTTTAAAAATAAATTTCTGATTAAAAAGATTTTTCAAATTAGTTTCTTTATGAAACAGTAAATTGGCTTATATATTTTTTATAATCTTGCAACAAGTAATCACTACCAAGGTGAAGGGCGGGAATATATATATATATATATATATATATATATATATATATATATATATAATAGTGACATCATGGGAATAACTATCCTTTCAACATTTTTTTTTTTTTTGCAGGATCAAAGGTAGCTAGACAAACAATTGTTTTGTCTATCCTGTCAAACAATCTTCCCTTTTGTTCTGTTGTGATATACTCTATTACTGAGATATGGAATCATGCACTTATTTGATGACAACACTTTCCTGGTAGAATATTCAAACCTAGCTGAAGGCTTTCCTGTTGATAAGAATATCAACAGGTTTCGCCAGCATTCCCCTCAGTTTCTGTCCAAATATCTGAGACGAGTCAGTCAGTCAGTTAAGTGCCATACGTGAAACACGCTTGGGTGATCATGTCTCGAAAGAGACATGACTGGCTGGACAGAAGATTATCCTGCAGAAGGTTGCCTTTGCTTTCTGCGTTAGACTGGTTGCCAGCCAAGGCTACAGAACCCAATCTGTCTTGTTATTTAACCCATAACTGGAAGGAAGAGATAGATTAATACCTTTCCCAAGGGTATTTGCACGTAAGTGAATGTAATGAATTAAACTGGAATTCGAACTCAGCTCCCCGAGTTCTTGTTCCGAGCCGATATCCACTGCCCCACAACGCACATAAGTTACCATTATTTACACTATTTATATTCAGACTGTTGTCCTTGTCTTTGTTATCACATTTCGGCCATGTACCCCCGACCTTCCTCATTTGAGCAGTAGTATGAAAACAGTTGCTCGTAAATTAAATAAAGAGTTCAGCTGAGAATTTCCCAGATTGATACACACTTGAAGAAGGCTAGAAGGCCCAACAGCCAAAACATTGTGATAATAATAACAAAGATAAGGACAATAGTCCAAATACAAGTAACTTCAGTGTCGTGCTTTGTAGAGCAGAAGGTTGTTAGATTAATGCAGATACATTTGAGTTCTTTCCAAATTGATAGTGTCATTATACAAATTAAATTTATTTTTCACTTTTAGCATTAACCAGCACGAACAATTTCAAGATTTACTTACACATGCTTTTTTATAATTAATGGATTTATTTTTTATTTGAAATTTTTATTACCCCTTATGTTATTTTAATGGATACCCAAGTTTCATAAAAATGCTACATTTTTTTTTGTTTTACTTTAGACACTGTTTATTACATCAATTGGCCTTTGTACCTGAGAAAACTTTATAAAGAAAATGTGCTCTGTCAGGATTTTAACTTGTACCTATATATATCTTTTGAGAAGAGAAACCACTATTTGATCTGGTGTGCTTTAGACCACTTGGCTACAGAAAATATCACAGTCCAGCAAGGATTTTTTTTTTTTTTTTGACAGTATGTTTCACCCTGTACAAGGCCCAGGGTCACTTGTGGTAAAGTGTTATTTACTCTATGTTTTATATGAAAATGAGCAGATATAAACTTTCAAGAAAAATATGAATGAGGGATTGTGTCGGTCTTGAAGGGAAAAACAGAACCTGGCCAGGTTATGAACAAATGTTCCTCCTATGAGGGGTGCACAAACTTGAAATTGTCCTTGAGATATATATTTTACAGTATGGTTCACTCTGTAAAAGGGGTAGTTTATATGGGTAGGAGGGAAAAGATAATGGTTGACTCTAGACTTGAACAGGTCAAGATTGTAGTGACTGGGGGCAACATCCTCTTGGGAGTGTTTCATAGGGCCATGATTTGCAGGAAGAAGCTGTTTAATTAGAAATTACTTCTTGCCAATGGAGTATAGAGGGAATAGTGGTGGTTTGTTATATGGTGCCATAGCAGGTTTTAGCTGTGAAAGTCAGACCGGATGAAATCAGGTGGTGCAGTTTGTCTGAGCACACTCCATGATAGTAACAGAGCAATGAGAGACTTGGCCCTGGTGAGCTATGGCTGCAGCACATAGAGGAGGGGGGCACCAAAGCTAACTATTTGTTGTCTGTACTTCCAAGATGTGGTAGTATTTACATTACTTACATTGTTCAGACTTGTTCTCATTCAATGTGTGATGCTACTTCCATGTAGTTATCTCCCTTTAACTTAACTCTCTAAGTTACTTGTTCACCACTGCTGTAGACTGGTATTGAACTCAACTCTTTGGGTCAAGTTACTGGAACTAACCAATACCTACATCCACTGGGCCAGGTGTCCTCAAGGACATGAGATGAGAATGATACACCCCAGTGATCAAAATGAAGGGTTTGGTTAGAAATTCCAAGC
Source organism: Ascarosepion bandense (assembly GCA_037127315.1). Classification (NCBI taxonomy): domain Eukaryota; kingdom Metazoa; phylum Mollusca; class Cephalopoda; order Sepiida; family Sepiidae; genus Ascarosepion; species Ascarosepion bandense. The sequence continues at coordinate 680,627 of JBBBDQ010001729.1, forward strand.
ACCTAAAGAAGGCCGAAGAATACAATGGCTGAAACATGGCAATAAAGATTAAGACAACAGTACAAACAAAAAGTAATATTTGGTTTTTGTTTTTGCATCATGTTTGAAGGTTGGGAGAGGATCCCAGTCTGCCTTCTCATGGCAAAAACCCATTCCATGGAATGTCATTTCAAGAGACGCCATTGGCTTAGAATCAATCTGGATATTGATTAAGAATGATCAAACATGCCAACAAGGAGAAAGCAAAATTATTCAGTGCCTTTGTCAGAGCAGGATGTTAGAAAAAAGTTGGGAAGGTTAGCCTGCTGTTCCATCACATCGAGGACTCGGGTGAGTTTTTTCAATGATTTGGGTCAGTTCGTAAGTGATGGAGAAGTCTCTGAAATACCTGCCTTCCTCATCGGTTCTGTTTGATTGAATGAATCACTTTTGGGATAAACATTGAAGTCACTGCATATGTGAAAGTTGACAAGGGAAAATTCAGTGAGGATATTTTCGATCCTGTCTGATATTTGATAGAAGATTAACGACCCTTCATTCTGGGGATGATACAGAATGAAGAGGAACGTTGTACTACGGATTTCGTTGTCCCGGATGTTATTTTATATATATATACATATATATTTGTAAATATCTGCCTTCCTCATTGGTTTTGTTAGAATGGACTATATTTGAAAGTTGGCCAAGGGAAATTCAAAGAGGGTACTGCCAGTCTTCTTCAATACTCCCAACCCTTTAGCCAAGAGAGTATACAAAGCAAAAATGAATGTGGTACTATGAACAAGTGCCACATAGGAACACATATACAGGAGATTAGGGTCTTTGTTTTTAAGACCTTGCCACAGGGAAACCTATCCTTGATGCAAGCACCAAGCCTTTGAATGTGGCGATTTCAGTGGTTATTGTGTTATGTATATTTATGGTTTTTCACACTCAATAGTTGAAAAATAATAAGCATTTGTTTATATGAACATATTGGTATAAGAATGTGTATTAAAAAAAAAAAAAATATTGCCATATAAACATAAGAACTACCTTAGCTAAAGAATCCCCTGTGTAATTTTAATGAGATTTGGCACAGAACTTGGCAGGGGTTCAAGGCACAATATGGTTTATACACATACATATAAGATTAGAGTGTGTGTGTGTGTGTGTGTGTCTATACAACGGCAAGGCCTCTGATTGGAAGATTGGAGGTTTTGAGGAGCATGGAACCACCTCTTTAATTGCTAGTCCTGGGTATGACTATAAACTACATCTGGCAGCAAGGCCTCTGATCAGGAGATTGAAGGTTTTGAGGAGCATGGAATCACTTAATTGCTGTTGTTCCTAAGTCCACCCTGACACTGGGACCCTAGTAGTTCCTGCTAGGGTCCCAGCTATGGGCAAATAATTAACCCCCAAACTAGGGTCATTTAAGCAAAAAAGAAAAAGCTAGGCTGGGAAAGAGTCCTTAGCTTTGGATAGCAACTTATCTAAGAGAAGGAAATCTGAAATAAAAACCTTTAAACCCACTGTATAGAAAAGGGTAGTCTAAACTCTTTAACCTCAGTAGGTAATCTTTTGAGAGACGGTGTCTCGATAAAACTTGCTCCAATATTTTGATGATAGTTCAATTACAAAGCCATAAAGAATGCCCAGTTCAACCCATTTTAGCAAGGAAACAAACATTAAATGATATTTTATATAATCAGTTTATGTCAGTATTGAAGGTCAAAGTAGATTTAAAGTTCTTAAGACCCGAATCAGTTCCTTTTTTTGGGGATGCCTCAGATGTCAGGTAATGACCCATGCCTTCTTCCAGAGAAAAGGTACCGCCTTGTGGGATGACACCCCAGGGCATGACCTTAATATTTTGAAACTATCAGCTAAAGCCAATGGAAATCAACTTGTGACAGTACGACATCCTCTTTCAACTCAATTCCCATTGGGAATAAGCTCAGGTTTGCATATCTTTTTCCTGATGATCTGTTGTCCCATTAGCTCTTTTACAAGGGACTTGAAAGTCATATCCCATATCAATTTTTCTGTAGAATCTTAGCTTTCTCAATGCCGACATCCACACTGCCCATGATTCACCTGCTGAGACTGCAACAAGATATATCAAGCTGGATGTCGTATTGGTAGGCAGTGGTGTTTATAGGATCTCATATTTGCATACATTTAGAGATCTCCTTAAATTTTCATATTAAATCTAAGTCTAATCTAAATCTAAACTTATTTATAAATGGAACTTTGTCTCTGTGTGTGTGTGTGTGTGTGTGTGTGTGTGTCCGTTACCTATAGACTCCGAAACGGCTGAACTGATTTTCTTGAAAATTTACAGTTGTACGATAAGTGTCTGCGAGTGTTCTTAGCTAGGTTTTGTTTTGAGGTACTCCCGATAAATATCGAAAATTGATAATAAAAAAAAATCAGGTTATAGAAGGAGTGGTCCGATTTTAATCAAATTTGATACACTCATAGACAAAGACATAAGAAACGATATTCAGAAGTTTCAAGGTTGCAGTTTTTACAATAGTGCAGAAAAATCGATAATTATATATATATATATATATATATATATATAAAGGCAAGATGTTTGTGTGTGTGTTTATCTGTCTGTATGTCCTTTATACAAATCCACAATTTTTATCAGATTCTCACCAAACTTCACCCAAATAGTCTTTAGTCTGAGTGAGCTCCAGGACCATGGATTAGTTTTAAAGCTTTCATTACACCCAAGCAACGCTGGGCTATAATGCTAGTTTTCATATAAAGAGAATAAACTCGGTTGATTATATAGTCACTATTAATACATGGCCTGTCTATTGTAGAAGTCAAATAACTTACCTTTCAACATGGCTGTCTCCTCTTGTCTCCCTGCAGGAATGTGCTCTATTCAAGAGTGTGGATATTGAGCTCAATATACACACTGAAATTATCAGCCAATCAATACTTATGGAATGGACTTGCCTGTAACAGAATGGAATCTCCCAGGTTATTATTTAAACCACCTACCAATTTACCCTGGTGGTTTTTTGGGTCAGTCAAACTAAACTTCTATTTTAGTTGAATACTGGCTGGTTGTTTTAGAAGACTTTTACAATCTATTAGGAAAGGTTTAAGTAAGACAAAATATGCTTACCTTTGTATTTCTTGTTGTGCATGGGTGATGAATTGGTCAAGTAAGGGTATCCTGATGATGATGATGTATATCCTCCACTCATCGATGTATAGAGTGATTTGGAATGAAGTGGCGATGTCTGTGAAACGTTACTCGACAGCGGCTGAAAACCAGATTGCTTTGGGGAATGTGGTTGAAGAGATGCATAGTGTAAAGGTGAAGAAGAGAAGTTTGCTTTGGGAGAGAAAGGGGAGGTCCTGCCTCGCTGGTCAGAGATCATATTCGGCATCAATTTGTAATAAAGCTCGCCATTTTTTTGTGAAATTTTTAAAATTTCAGGCATCGACTGTAACAGTTCATCTATTGACCCAAAGCCACACTTCTCAAAGTTCAAGTAGGCACCAAAGCTATGAAAAAAAAAAAAAAAAAAATTATTTATGATAAATTAATTTTAATAAATTTAAAAAATTTTTTTTTGTAATAAAAATATCGCTTACTTCAATTCAGACATTTCTAAGAAGGAAGTTCCATTCTAACAGCTCTTCTTTAGAATTGTTCCTTTGTATAAAAAAAAGGAGAGATCATGCTTTCTATAATCTTAACCCTTTGAAGTCTAGAGTTAACCTACATATCCTCATAAAATGCATTTTTACCTCTGTAGAGGTTGTGGTAGCCCCCAACATGGCATTCCGGGAACAGACAGATGGGAATACTCCATTGGTTTTGAAAGCTGTATTAGCAAAATGTTTTAGGAGCCAATCCTTAAGCTTGCTAATATTTTTTTCTGTTGCCAGAAAGGGGAGATTCTTTGGGCAATTTAGCAGTTGGTCCCTGCTTTCATTACGTTTGGGGTTGAAGTTTAATTTTTCAGGAGTGCTGATATTTATTGAGTATAATATCCACACTGGAATCATCAGCCAATCAGAACTTACAGAATAGACTTGCCTAGATAGCAGAGTGGAATCTCCCAGGCTGTTATACAAACGACCTACCAATCTGCTGGGATCGGAGAGCTGTTAGTTTCAACTTAAAGTGATTACTGGCTGTTGCTCTCTAAGTATTCTATAATCTCCTCCTCCTATGCTCATGCAGCAACTTAATTCATTAACTCACTATAATGGCTCTTGTGCTTTGTCAACAATAAGAACTCAGTTATAATAAAAAAAAAACACACAAGATAAAGTAAGCATCTCAATTCTAGTATTTACTTTGTTTTTTTGTTACCTTTTATTGTAAATTTCTCAGTCAAATATTCTCCAACCATAAAACTTTTAAAAAAATTCTTTCCTGTTAAAGGTTGAAAGAGTAAATGTAACCCCCAAGCATTAAACCAAGCCAACAATCGCCAATAATAGTCCTGAGAGTTGAACCAGGTCAACAAAACAAAAATGTAGCTATTCATATACTTCGTTTGGTGTGGTGCAGGGGATATCATCTCAAAATGACAAATTGGGAAGCCAAGTTCGGATTCCTTGTATTCACTTACGCACAAATACTCTTGAGAAAGGTACTAATCTGTTTCTTCCCTCCAGTTATGGGTTAAATAACAGATTGGGTTCTATAGCCTTGAATGGCAACCAGTGTACTGCAGAAAGCAATGGCAACCTACTGCGGGATAATCTTCTGCCCAGTCAGTTATGTTTCTTTTGAGACATGATTGCCCAAGCGTTTATCACATATGGCACTTAACTGACTGGTCAATTCAGACATTAGTAAGAAGGAAGTTTTGTTCTAACAGCTCTGTACAAGAATTACTACTTTGTAAAAAGAAACTCCTGAGAGGATGCTTTCTGGTCACGACAATGTTAATCTTTTGAAATCTAGGGTTAATTTACATATCCTTTTATGCTCTTGCAGCAACTTCATTCACTAACTCTAGTGGGTTTTAGGCTTCACCTCAAGTAAAGCCTTAGTTAAAAAAAAAAAAAAAAAAAAAAAAAAGCACAATTTTGCTATTTACTTTTTTTTTGTTACCTTTTATTCTAAATTTCTCAGTCAAATATTCTCCAACCATAAAACTTTTAAAATTCTTTCCTCTTAAAAACTGAAAGAGGAAATTTAACCTCCCCACCAAAGCATTGAACCTAGTCAACGATAACCAATAACATAGTCCTGAGAGTTGAACCTGGTCAACATGACAAAATTGTAGCTATTTATATTTATGTTGTTTGGACTGTTGTCCTCATCTTTGTTACCATATTTATGACATTTTAGCCAATGTATGCTCCAAACTTCTTCAGAATCTCAATATTTTTAAGATAAGGTATTATAATTATTTACTTTGTTTGGACTGTTGTCCTCATCTTTGTTACCATATTGATGAATAGGACAACAAAAATGAGGACAAGTTTGAACAGTGTAAATAATTACAATACCTTATCTCAAATATAGACAAATTATGTAGCCTAACCATTGCATTGGTCTTTAAGTTTCTTCAGACCAATCTTTCAATCCATCTTTCTGCAAATTTCAACAATTATCATCCAGTCTGTAAATTCTTTCCTCTTCCTTTGATCAATCCTTGGAGATCCCAGTGAAACACAAACAAGATTTCAAGAATATTAATTTGCGGTGCAGCGGATATCGACCCAGAACAGAGTTAGCATTCCAGTTGAATTTGTTGCATTCACTTATGCAGAAATACTCTTACAAAAGATATAAATCTCTCTCTTAACTCCAGCTATGGTTAAATAACAGGACAGATTGGGTTTTATAGCATTAGTTGGCAACTCGTTTACCACAGAAAGTAATAGCAACATACAGCAGGGAAAACCTGCCCAGTCAGTCATGTCTTTCAAGACATGATTGCACCAGTGTGTATCATGTATGACACTTAACTGACTGATTCATTTGCAATGACGGTTCTCCTGGCCCCTGAAAATTTAAAAACAACCAAGTTATACTAAACCATTTTAATGATAGACTTCATTTTTTGTGGTATAAAGCATTAATAAAAAAAAATTAAAAAAAATAGATTTGTCAAGTCACCATATGTTAGAATTTGCTTCTCTCATGGTTTAAATGAGCTTTCAATAATTTATCTTTGCAGAAATTACATTTTGGATGCATCTGTTTTTTATTAATTGATTAATTTGTTTTCTACAACTTATTAAACTTTTTGCAGGTTATTTAAAGCCAGAAATAGAATAGGTGGATTTAAAACTTTCCCAATTGTATTTGCATGTAAATGAATATCAGTCAGTTCAGTGCCATACATGATACACACTTTTGGGTGATCATGTCTCGAAAGAGACATGACTGACTGGGCAGAAGATTATCCCGCAATAGGTTGCCATTACTTTTTGTGGTAGATTGGTGGCCAACCAAGGCAATAGAACCCAATCTGTCCTGTTATTTGACCCATAACTAGAGGGGGAAAATATGTATTATATTATTAAGTAGTAATTAGTGGGGGATCAGTTTATTACTTCATAACAATAGAAAACAGATCCCCCACTTTATGATTATCAGAAGCCTTAATCATAATTCCAACTATTATAATAATAATTTTTGAGTAGTATTCTTCAGTATCAGTCAGTTAAGTGCAATACGTGATACATGCTTGGGTGATCATGTCTCGAAAGAGACATGACTGACTAGGCAGAAGATTATCCCGCAGTAGGTTGCCATTGCTTGCTGCAGTAGACTGGTTGCCGACCAAGGCTATAGAACCCAATCTGTCCTGTTATTTAACCCATAACTGGAGGGAAGAGACATATTAGTACCTTTCTCAAGGGTATTTGCACGTAAGTGAATGCAAGTTCAACTGGAATTCGAACTTGGCTCCTTGATTTCTTGTTCCGAGTTAATATCCACTGCACCACAAGGCACATCCTATAATGAATATAACGAAGCCAAAAGGAATTTAAACTTAATTTTAAGCTGTTTTTGGTTAAACCAACTGTGAATTTAAGCACCAGGGAATTCCCTAGTGGTCACTTATCTAGATCCTGACCAGGCTCAATGTTACTTAACTTCAGTGATCATACAAGAAGCAGGGTTTCAGTGTAATGTGGCTGTAAGCCTTGATGTATTTTTTTTTCATTGATGTGGAATTAAAAATGGTCATCATCAATTGCAAAGAATCAGGATCAAAAATTGGTGAATCTCTTTGAATAGGCACACTTAGTTATTCAAACCCCTGTGATGCAGACGGATACACATTTCTCACCAGTATTATCTACAACAGAGAAAATACTGTTTCCGGCTGTCAAGTTCTTTCAGCTTAATATCATCAAATGCAAGATCATCCATCACCAGTTTTATCTGTCGATTCATTGATTGGTTGTTTCACATTCAAATCAATAACTTGACCTTGACTTACAAACAATTCCTCAGCTTCCAGATTCAGCAGACCTTTTGAATGCTGTACCATTTTTAATTCTGACACTCACTTTGCCAACTCGGTTCATAATTTTTACCAAAATACAATCAAGAATTTCCCACTCTAAACAAGACTGAAAGGCCACTAGTATGAAGTGGGGTTACAGGGAAGGAAAATAAAGATTTAGAGGATTCAGGAAAGGTTAAAAGATGACCAGGATTCATGAAGATGGTAATCGGTGTTGCAATTTGAAGAATATCTGTATTAGGGAAGCAAGTGAACAGAAGGGAGTTCCACAGGTGGGAAGTACAAAACGACTATTAGAATAGAAGTGGTGGTTGCATTTAACTATTTCAACAATCAGTCGTGTCTGTAAGGTTCCAATAGACAGGCTTTATCAGCAGATACCATTCTCATAATTTTCGTTCTCAGAGGTTCAATTTTTTTCAGTTTGCACCACCAGAAAAACAAGTGCAAGAAACTCCCCCCACCCAAACCATGATACAGGAACCCCTACTTAACTAGGCCTCAATTTTCATAAAGGTAGTATTCATATAAACCAGGGGTTTTCAAACTTTTTGACTTACAGACCCCTTTATATTTCTACTATAAACACTTATGAAATTTATACATAAATTTTTACTAAAAAAAAAAAAAAAAAAAGTTCTAGTTTTGCATTAATGTAGTAAAAACTGGTTTTAAGCTTACTTTAGACATAACTGTTCAAATAAAATAAATTAATACTGCATGATGATGCAAAATTTAACAAAATTAAATTTAAATTACTTTGAATTTCATGTGATGAGTTAATCCACGGACCCCGTCTTATCCTAGCAGAACCCCTGTGGTCCACGGACCACAGTTCGAAAACCCCCGATATAAATTACAAAAAAAAAAAAATGTATGATATGCAATAAAGTAAAACAATTCAACTAGAAAAATTGAAAATAAATACAATGTATCTAAATACAAATTAGAGACGTGTCATTATAGATCATCTTGTAGCAAATTTTAATATCAACTTTGGATTTTTGTTAAAAACTTGAATAATACATTGAACATTATGGATAAAAGAGTGAATTTTATGTAGTGTTTTTTTTTTAGACTTATGAACAAACGAAATTCATAGATTTTGATGAAAGGGGAAAGAGAAAAGGGGCAATAAAAAAAAAAAAAAGGGAAACAGGATAAAGGGATAGAAAAATAAAAAATAGGTAAAGAAAATGAAACAAAAAAAAAAAGGAAAAGAAAAAGGACAGGAAGAGTTTGAGTTTTGTTTAATGGCATATCAACGTGAGTTTTTAAGGGTTTTTTTTTTTTTAAATGTTTGGTTATAATGAGAAGGTTGACGAAAATCTTTTGTTTTTATTCTTTTTTATTTTAGAAAACGAAAAATGTCTTCTACTTTTGTATTCAAAAATGTTTTGCTGGGAATATGTTTTTTTTTTTCCTTCAAAAATGTGTTAGGGTAATAATTTTTTCTTAAAAATGTCTTGGTAATATTTTTCCTTGGAAAATGTATATTTTTCTATAAAGGTCTGTTTTTATATACATATAGAAAAAATATAGTGAGTGAGTTTTGTTTAATGGCACATCAACACCTGAGTTATTTAATGCCAAAAAGGTGGGGTTTTGAGATATTTTTTAATGTTTGGTTCTAGTGAGAAGATTAGTCAGATTTTGATGAAAATTTTGTTGTTCTTTTTTATTTTAGAAAACTGAAAATATCTTCTAGTTTTGTATTCAAAAATGTTTTGCCGAGAATGTTTTCCTTCAAAAATGTGTTATTGTAATAATTTTTTTCTTAAAAAAAAAGGTATACTTTTCTATAAAAGTCTATTTTTATACTTTCATAGTGTTTTGACACCAGTTTGGCGGTTAACTATTTGGCCATAGCTGGGACCCTAACATGTGCTACCACTCTGGGTCAGGGTAGACCCAGGAACAGCAGCAATTAAGAGGTGGTTCCATGCTCCTCGCAACCTCCCAATCAGAGGCCTTGCTGCCGGATGCAGTTTACCGTTATGCCCAGGACAAGGAACAGTAAAAGGTAAAGTAAAAAGAAAAAGAAAAGATAAATAAATAGGCATAGAAAAATGAAAAAGGACAGGAAGAGGAAAAAAGTGGGGGGAAAATATCTCCCAGGATCAAGATTATATATATATCTCATAAAATTTTTTTGGATATTCTACAAATCCATGGGTAATAAATATTTTGCAGGTAAGCCGCCACTCTTAAGACCCAAATCATGCAACAGTTAATTTAGTAAAAAAATTTAACACTGAGTTCTATTTCAGTTTGTTGGAATTTACCTTACAAAAATACTAAATATTCTGTTTTTTATATATATATATATATATATATATATATATATATATATATATATATATATCATGCAGGATAATGATTCTACAATTCATAGAACCAGAAAGAAATTGCCAGAGTCACTCTTCCCTGCTTCATAGGTCATCAAGTGGGGACAAGTCTCAATGTGAATGCCTCCACACTTTTAGGAAGCCAAATAATGAGGAAAAAAAAAAAAAAAAAAAAAAAAGACAAGAGTGAGGAGAAACTGAAGAAAAATCCAGTCCCAGGAACCAATATAGATTAGTATTGATCCAAACAAGAAAATAATTGAAAAAAAAAAGCTGATTTTTTATTGATCAATAATGACTATTATTTGAAAAGAACAAAGTAAGGCAGAGATCAATGCCTCAAAACCGAACGTTTAACAAAATGACACACAATGAATACAAAGTAAACAAGAGAAGCCAAGAAAATTCAAAGAAAAAAAAATCATGATTTGGCAGTGAATATGCTTTTGTCAACATATCCACATTCCCAGACCACTTTGTTGCTTAACAGAAATTTAAAACCATGCAGACAGGTCAGAATGATTCAACAGATATGTTAGAGTTGAAGTATCTTTTACCAAATAATTCTGTCCTTGTAAAATCCTAACATGACTGACATTTTTATACAATTTTCATGTGTTCTGAGAAATATTTTCACTGTAAAAATTTATTACAAACTCTTAAGACATATTCAGGGAACACAAATTTTTATGGACCAGATAAAGACATCTATAGAAATGCATTAGAAATTATGGCTAGGATCTAAGAGACAAATCCATCCAAACTTTCATTCCCTCTAATGATTCCATATCTAGTGATATAGCAAATACTAAAAGCATCTATAGAAATTCATTGGAAATGATTTTACTATAGGAATGCATTAGAAATTATTTGAATACTAGCTCTTTATGGAACCGGGAATATTATGGCTGGGATTTATGAAACAAATCCATCCAAACTTTCATTCCCTCTAATGATTCCATATCTTGTGATATATTAAAAGCATCTATAGAAATTCATTGGAATCTATATAAACTCCTTAAATAACCAGGGATATTCTGACAATGATATATGATTTTAGAATCGAACGCCTCAAGCCCCTGAAAAAGTTACCTCAGTGAAATAGTAATCAATTCGTGATTGGCTTGAAAATGAAACACAGCCATGTCATCCTGACCAGAGCAGGTTTTAACAATGACTTATTCTGACAGCCTGAAATAAGCATTCACTATTATTACTGTGTAGACAATCTCCTGCTAAATAATCCTGATGAGAATGTTGGCTGTGACAACGATCATATTTTCTCACTACATTGGGCAGCCCCGACCTAGCATGCTTCAAATGTGCTGTCTGACAATCCCAAAGATGATCAACTTACAACGCAGATGGTTGATTGTTTTGTTTTTATGGCATATCAACCTCGGCGGGTCATTTATTGCCAACTAAATTTTATTTATTTATTGCTGGTATTTAAAAAAAAATAAAAATAAAAAATGTTAAAATAATTGTAAGAATAGAAGCTGCATTGTTAGATAAGTTTCTTCAACTGGTGTTTTTTGTAGCCTAATCATTAAAGCAGCTGTTGTGGTACAACAGATTCTTGAGTGGGTGGAAAAAAGGAGGCAACAATAAAAAAGAAGGAAGTTATTTTAGAAGAAAAAAAATGGTAATAATTAATATCTCATTTCAAATCAAAGGGCCTATGGTTGATCAGATTTTGGAAAATGATTTGGGCCAAAAACTTTTCAACATTCCTTGTGTGTGTGTGTGTGTGTGTGTGTGTGTGCATGTGATATAAAATTTGTCATTTTAATTTAAGCTTATATCTGTCTCAAGAAAACCTGCCAGAGTAATGGATAACAGCTCAAATTGAGCTGTGATATAAACTCATTAAATTCATTAGGGAGGTGTGAAACCATTCCTTCTCCACCAGGACAGACTGGGTTCTATAGTCTTGGGTGGTAATTGGTCGAGAAGTATAACTTTGAATTCAAAAGCTCCATCTTTGGTTTAAAGAGCCACACTAATCTACAATTGGCTAAGTGTGGTGAATACAGCTATACCCCTCAAGACATGGTCAATCAGAGAAGGGGTTCTTCTGATAAGAGTAAAAAGGCCCTGGATTTGAATATTTGCATCTTTTTAAATGTGCTTAAAAAAGAGAGAAATTTGAGTTCCTTATAGATTTGTTAAAAAATTTTGATGATGATAATGATTTCTCCCATGTATTTCAGTCAGTCAAGTGCTACATGTGATACCCGCTTGGGTGATCAGGTCTTGAAAGAGACACAACTGAGTGGGCAGAATATTATCCTGCAGTAAATTGCCATTACTTCCTGCAGCAGATTGGTTGCCAGCCAAGGCTATAGAAGCCAATCTGTCCTATTATTTAACCCCTAACTGGAGAGAAGAGAGATTAATACCTTTCGCAAGGGTATTTGCGCATAAGTGAATGCAAGGAATTCGACTGGAATTTGAACTCAGCTCCCCGATTTCTCATTCCAAGCCAATATCCACTGCACCACAATGCACAACCGTGGATGTAGACAAGTTATAGAAATCATCATAAAGAAATTATCATCCCTATTTAACCGTACCAGTTTATAAACACCACAGAACAAGCAACCTTTACCACCCCCCCAAGAAAAAAAAAAAAAAAAAATGCAGTTGTCACATCTCCAGAAAAAGACTAACCAAACTAAGCTAATTTCCAAATCCAGGCATGAAAACCAAATTCCAACTATACTACCTTCAACCACATCACAACTCAAAATATTCAAATAATAATAATCCAAACTTTAAAACAAAGTATATCAAAAATGAATAAATTCAAATTCAGAACAGTAAACAGTAGCCATAAATAACTGGCGGATGGGGAATAGCTTCTCCCCATTTTGGAAGGAGAGAAAACAGCAGACATCTTGACAACTAACAATGATTTGATAAACAAGATAAAAAGGCATTGGAGCTAAGTTTTGGCCAATCAGCAAAAGGCTGTTAAAGGCAGCAATATTTCAAGATGAATGATTTTGTTGAAAAAGAAAAAAAATATCTAATTGCTAGGAACCCAGGTTGTATGAAAAAAATTATACAAAAAACAAAGCACACACCCAGTTATTTCTAAGAATGGACAGCAACATGCACACTGAGGGGTCAAAACCTGTAACAAGAACATGTCAGGGTGAGGGAACATTAATATTGTTATGAGGATGCATTTCTATAGATATAAATAATAAAGTCAAAAATTAAAATTTATGGTAAGGGATTTTACAGAGACCTACTTGTTAATAGAAAAAAGTTTTCATTCATGAAGTAGTTGTCAAATAGAGAAATTAGAAATAGGACGTTTGGAAGATTCTAGACCATTCCCGTATATTTGAGAAAAATCTAGAAGATTCAAGAAATATGCAAATTAGGTGATAGCCCCTATAAAAATAGGTTTTTGGAAAAGAGTTGTCAGTTGTAAAAAAAAAAAAAAAGAAAAGATTTCTGGTATTATCAACTCTGGCTTTTGATTAAATCCAGCCAAAAGAATCTCTATGAAAAGTTACTCAGTAACAAAATCCCAAGAGAACCTCATGGAACTAAATTGGTAAACAGAATTTTTTTAATATTTTCATTGACCAAACTAAAAATTATACTATATATATATATATATATATATATATATATATATACACACACATACATACATACACAAACATTTGCGGATTTCCAGTAATAGCATATATTACTTCGTTAGCCCTAATGTGATACCTGACTTTCTTCTCCTTCGTAACTCTTCACCAGTAGACAGAGTACAGCCTAAACCTCTACAATTTCTGTTTTAATTGCCACTATTATATATTTGTGCATATTTTAATTTTATGTTTTTTCGAAAATTAAATATTTGTTTGTTATTTAGCTTTGTTTTGGTAAATCATTTTCTTTTCTTTTGTTACAACTTCTAACATGTAATAATATAAGCAGCCAAAATCTTCAGGCAGAAAGAAAAATTTGAGTATTGCAGCAGAGACAAAATGCAGAATGAACTGCCTATCACCACTGATAATGGTATTCATCCCCATTGGTCAAAGAGACCATGTCTCGTGTTATGTTTCTATAAAATGGCTGCTCAGCCAGCATAGAGCCAGTACGACTTCCAGGACATCTGGTAAGAAAAAAAAGAGGTGATCCTGTATGAAATGATCAGACCAGTGGTAGTTATACATATGATTTGTTTTGCTAGTCTACTGTTGATGTTTTAAGGCATAATAAAAGCGGGCACACTTCTTGGGAAGGAGCAGTGGGCAATGGGCCGTGCAGAGTGTTTGATGTGATTGCAGTGCGATACTGAGGATTTCAAAGATGTAAGACACCTGTTTTACAGCAGATACCCAAAGAAATAAAACAAAACCACAAAGTGCCTTCAATAAAGGCCATATTGTTATGAGCAGAACACTAGATAAGAGGTCAGAGTATTTAAAAAATACCATGTCTTGCAGAGTTCAGTGGTGGTAAGTACTTTATGGCAGCTGGTATGGAAAGAGAAAACTCATCACAATTACCAACAAGATATTGAGTAATTCAAGAATTGAATGAATAAATTACTGACAAGTATGAATGAGCCAAAGGAAAAATTACTGTGGTACAAGTTATATTAAATCGTGGATGTACACGGGCGTCTGCTTCGGGCCAAACTGAACTAGTAGATGGGTTGTCTCGTCTAATTGCAAAAGTGGATCAGAACGCCTTGGCGGGAAAATTACGTCTCGTGCAGAAATGCTTTTGTGAAGTGGTTCCCGGCTTTCTCTTTTCCAATCTTTTCACTTTTCTTTTTTACTTCATTTTTTTTTTTTCTCAATTGGAGAAGATAGACTAAACTATCGCCCGGTTCACACTCCACCCACGTCTATTGAACAGGTGTAGAGGCTCATCCCTTGTTCCCTGTTCAGGATGTGATTTCCGGCTTTCTCTTTTCCAATCTTTTCACTTTTCTTTTCATTTTTTTTTCTCAATTGGAGTAGATAGACTATCGCCCGGTTGGTTCACTCCACCCACGTCTATTGTACAGGTGTAGAGGCTCATCCCTTGTTCCCTGTTCAGGATGTGGTTTCCGGCTTTCTTTTTTCCAATCTTTTCACTCTTACGTAGCCCCCTGCACATCAGTGGCGTTACCGCCTTGCTCGGGGTGATATGATTAAAAAAAAAAAAATAGTTTTAACCAATGTGAAAGATATGCGTCACAGTGTATTAATCTTTGTTGAACAAAATGTTGTGCTTCTATAGGCTAGTCAGAACCACCATATTAATCAATTTCCTTTGCCATTCATCATCTTTTGAAATGTAGGCACCAAAACTAGACATGAATAAAAGTCACCTGGTCCATCGAGCCTGTCTCCTAAATAAGAGTTTGAATTTTGTTTAATGGCATATCAACCTCTGTAGGTTATTTCATGCCAAAAAGGTTAGGTGTTAATGTACTTTGTTTTTAATGTTCGGTTATTGTGAGAAGGTTGATTTAGTCAGATTTTGATGAAAAAAAATCTTTTTTTTATTTTAGAAAAATAAAAATGCCTAATTTTTTTTTTTTTTCAAATCATATCACCCTGAGCAAGGCGATAACACCACTGATGCGCTGGGGGCTACGTAAGAGTAAAAACATTGGAAAAGAGAAAGCCGGAAACCACATCCTAAACAAGGAACAAGGAATGCGCCTCTTCACCTGTTCAATAGATGTGGGTGGAGTGTGAACCGGGCGATAGTTTAGTCTATCTACTCCAATTGAAAAAAATAAAAATAAAAATAAAGAGAGAAAAGATTGGAAAAGAGAAAACCAGAAACTGCATCCTAAACAGGAAACAAGGGATGAGCCTCTTCACCTGTTCAAAAGATGTGGGTGGAGTGTGAACCGGGTGATAGTTTAGTCTATCTTGAATTAAAAATGTATTGCTGATAATTTTTTTTTCCTTCAAAAATGTATATTTTCCTATAAAAATCTACTTTTATGTATATATTCCTATAAAAGTCTATTTTTATACTTTCATAGTGTCTTGACCCCAGTTTGGGGTAGTTAACTATTTGCCCATAGCTGGGACCCTAACAGGTGCTGTCACTATGGGTCGTGGTGGACTTGAAACAACAGCAATTAAGAGGTGGTTCCATGCTCCTCACAACCTCCCAATCAGAGGCCTTGCTGCCGGATGCAGTTTACTGTCATACCCAGGACCATCCTAAATAAGATGGTAATTTTGTAAGTGTAGCTCAGATGTGGCACAAGGTCGAAAGTATGGGGTAATCAGTGAGGATTGAGCTCATTACTAAGTGATAATTGTTCTACTAGACAAGCTTGTTAACCAGTACACTACATCGAGGTGCCTCTTTCTCCTAAATATAATGGACGACAGAGTATGGGGAAGGGATAGTATCAAAATGCACTCACCTTTATGCCTATTTCCTTTTTTTTTTTTTTAAAACTATGGTTTGCCTAAAACACGGCTCATTGGCAAAAGTCAAAAATATTAATGAACACAGACAAAAAATGTAGGTATGTGGAAGAATTACTCAGAGCAATAAAAGACAGGAAGATGTTAAGAGTCATTTTTTTTTTTAATCATCTCACTCCAAGCAAGGCATTCCACTGCCACTATTGCGCATGGGGCTACATAAGGGAAAGTAAAGAGAAGGAGTGGTTAGACATAGGGAATGTCAGGAGGAAGGTGACAGATGAGTAAGGATACCGAGGATGAGGGTTGGGCAGATGGGAAGAGTGTTTGATAGAATAGGAGCAGGTTAGTGTGTTAGGAGGTGTCTATTAACCTTACATTTAAACTCCTGGAGATTGTAGCCGTCGGTGAAGCAATCATGTGGAAGGGAATTCCACAGTCGGGAAGTGCGAGGAAAGAAACTGTTGGAGTAGAAGTTACGGTTGCATTTTATAGGTTTCACTGTAAAAGGTGGGATCTAGTTGCTAATCTAGTATCTCGTTCAAATTCATATTTAGGGGGCACCAGTGATCTAAGTTCATCGGAGCAGAAGCCATGAAAGTATTTATAGAATACTTCATGATAGAATATAGAATAGTTCATCATCCTTAAGAGGTTACATAAAAAGTAATTTACAGTTAAATTAAAGAATATCACTTCTGAAGTTAATGAAACCTGACATTAACAACTGAAAAACAAAAAGTATCTTATGCTATCTTCCTGGCCGCCATCAACAAAATCAATTTGTATTTGCAGAATAATCAATATGACAATATCCAAAATAAGGTGAGATTACAAATTGATGATAATTACATCAGCGATTCTGCAAGCAGACTTTCTAAACATATCACCTTTTGATGATCTCTTCATTAATGTTTTGTCTCAATGTTTTACTTTTTTGTTCACAAGATTTCTCGTAAATCATCAGACAAGACATGAAGACTTAGAGTTTTCTAACTATTATAAAGAAAGCAAAAACAATTCCACAAAAGCTGATGCCAAAGATAGGCTCAAAGATAGGCTCAAAGATTTATTAGTTTAAAGTAGAAGTTTTCTGTTGAACTCCTAGAACAATACTTGTTGGAGGCATAGTGAAGTAACAGAATCAGAGAGCCGAGTTCAAATTTCAATTGAATTTGTCATATTCCCTTATGTGTAAATATCTTCGGGAAAGGTAGGAATCCCTCTCTTCTCCTCCCTGTTATGGCTAAATAAGGCAGATTAGGATTTTCTTTTTGTTTAGTGGCCTACCAACCTAATTCATTCAGGAGAATGACTATTTCATAATTAAATTATAATTACTTATCTTCATTACTTTTTTAACCAAATAACCTTAGAAAATCAAAAAACTTTTTTCTTACAAGAAATAAGATTAAAAATAAAAATAAAAACTGATAATCTATGTCATATCTTCAATTTTACAATAAAAAACAAAACAAAACAAAAAAAAAATGCTGTTGGTAATATTTTTTTTATAAAAATGTATTGATGGTAATTTCACTACAAAAATGTATTTTTATACTTTTCTAGTGTTTTGATTGGAGGTTCACAATTTGTTCATAGCTCGGACCCAAACAGGTTCCCAAGTTCACCTTCTGGACATTGTTTATTGTCATACACAGGATGGTGAAATGCTTACACAATCTTTTTTAAATTCATTATATCTAGAAAAGAAAATATGGTTACGCATACAAGAAAATACAATGAAAATAAATAAAAAGGTATGTCAACACCTATATGGGTTATTTAATTCCAAGATGAAAATATGAAATTCAAGATAACAAATAATCTTACAAAATCATAAGAGTGAAAATTTATTTCTCCTTACAAGAAATGAGATTAATCAAAGCAAATTGTTTATTTTTACAATTCATAAAAATATTATTAGCAATATATTTTTTTAAATATATTGATGGTAATTTCACTACAAAAATGTATTGAGGAAGGAGGGGCTTGGAGAAATTTATGTCAATTTGTTTCTTTTTCTCTTGGCATTTTCAGCATAGAAAATGGAATTGCCAAAGACAGTTTGAATGCTAAGTGAAGCAACTTGTGTTTGTTGCAATATTTCAATATTTAATATTTATTTTTGTTCAGCAACATATCAACACCTCCAAGGGATGTTTAATGCCGAAATATAAATATGAAAATTTAAACTTTATAACTAATTCAAGATTTCATGATTAAATTATAATTACTTAGATGCATTATTTTTCTCCTAATTAATTTATGAAATCAAATGAAAAGTAAAAACTTAGTATTTGTCTATATAGACATTTAGTTCCTGTGACTTGACCCAAAGAGGGCAGGGTTCAATACCAGGCTACAGCAGTGGTGACTTGACCCAAAGAGTGCGAGTTCATTGCTCAGGCTACAGCAGTGGTGACTTGACTCAAGAGTGCGAGTTCAATACCAGGCTAAGCAGTGGTGACTTGACCCAAAGAGTGGTTCAATACCAGGCTACAGTGGTGACTTGGACTCCAAAGAGTGCGAGTTCAACACCAGGCCACAGCAGTGGTGACTTGACCCAAAGAGTGCGAAAGTCTGTCACCAGGCTACAGCAGTGGTGACTGACCTGAAGAGTGCGAGTTCAATACCAGGCTGCGCAGTGGTGACTTGACCTAAAGAGTGCGAGTTCAATACCAGGCTACAGCAGTGGTGACTTGACCCAAAGAGTGCGAGTTCAATACCAGGCTACAGCAGTGGTGACTTGACTCCAAAGAGTGCGAGTCTACTACCAGGCTACAGCAGTGGTGACTTGGACTAAAGAGTGCGAGTTCATCACCAGGCTACAGCAGTGGTGGAGACTTGACCCAAAGAGTGCGAGTTCAATACCAGGCTACAGCAGTGGTGACTCTGACTCAAAGACATGAAATTGAATACGAGGCTACAGCAGTGGTGACTTGACCTTAAAGAGGCGAGTCACGTCTGGTGGCCACAGCAGTGGTGACTTGGACTCAAAGAGTGCGAGTTCAATACCAAAATACAGCAGTGGTGACTTGACTCAAAGAGTGCGAGTTCAATACCAGGCTACAGCAGTGGTGACTTGACCCAAAGAGTGCGAGTTCAATACCAGGCTACAGCAGTGGTGACTTGACCCAAAGAGTGCGAGTTCAATACCAGGCTACAGCAGTGGTGACTTGACCCAAAGAGTGCGAGTTCAATACCAGGCTACAGCAGTGGTGACTTGACCCAAAGAGTGCGAGTTCAATACCAGGCTACAGCAGTGGTGACTGACCCAAAGAGTGCGAGTTCAATACCAGGCTACAGCAGTGGTGACTTGACCCAAAGAGTACAGAAGTCCAATACCAGGCGGCAGCAGTGCACTTGACCCAAAGAGTGCGAGTTCACACCAGGCTACAGCAGTGGTGACTCTGACCCAAAGAGTGCGAGTTCAATACCAGGCTACAGCAGTGGTGACTTGACCTAAAGAGTGCGAGTTCAATACCAGGCTACAGCAGTGGTGACTTGACCCAAAGAGTGAACTAATACCAGGCTACAGCAGTGGTGACTCACCCAAAAGATGTTGCAGTTCAAATACCAGGCTACAGCAGTGGTGAACAAGTAACTTGAAGGGTTAGAGGGAGATAAGTCATGACTCCCAATCAAGGTATTACTATGCAAGGGATAAGAATGATATACCCCAGTGATTGTAATAAAGTGTTCGGTTAGAAATTCCTAGCCCCTGAAGAAGGCCGAAGCATACAACGTCCAAAGCGCCATACAAATGGCAACAAAGATGAGGACAATAGTTCGAATAATGTAAATACTGTGAGTGAAAACTTGTTTTTCCTTACAAGGAATGAGATTAATCATAGCAAATTGTTTGTTTTGACAATTTATAGCAGGTCTTCAATTTTACTATAAAATGTATTACTGGTAATTTTACTACCAAAATGTAATGAAAGTCATTTCTTTATAAAAATGTATTGCTTCTATTTTTATACTTCTGTTTTTTTTTTATTTATTTTAGTTTTGAGGTTCACTATTTGCCCAGAGCAGGGATGCTAGAATCAGGGGTGAACTTGGAAATAACAGCAATTAAGAGGTGGTTCCATGCACCCCAACACCTCCAATCTCCCAATCAGAGGCCTTGCTGCTGGATGTTGTTTCATCATAACCAGGGCAATATACTTTAGTTATTCATTATATGAATGTAGTAATTTAATACAGTTTGTAATTATGCTTGACTTTTGTAATCATCCACCCTCTGCAAGATTTAAAGCCACTAAGACAGAAGCAGTTATTGAATGTGAAATATTAAGAAAAAGAGGAAACATTAATAAGGATGAAAAACCATAGAAGAGGTCTTTCCAACAAAAACACTCACTCTCCTGATTAGAAGACTTGCTGCCAGACATAGTTTATCGTCATACCCAGGACTAACATGTGTGTGTGTGTGTGTGTGTGTGTGCGCACCCATGTAATTTTCTCTTGTATGCCTGAATGTTTTATTTTTTTTTTTTGCATCCATCCTGAGTTTCCCATAATCTGATATTTTTCTTTGTTTTTCAACAAAACCAAACCTGTCTGGCCTTGACTGTGTCACTCACTCATTGGCCAAAACTCACCCACCATTGCCTTTTTATCTTATCAGATCATTGTTGATGGTGGGTGTCAAAATGCCCATTGTTTTCTTTCCTTCCAAAATAAAAACTGTCCTTGGCACTTTGCCAGGAAGTGCAGCTGGCAAACTATTTTGTGATTATTGACAGAATTATCTAGTCAACGATTCCGATTCTAGAATTTTTCCTTCTACTTTATTGAAGGCAGAATTCCTGATAATGGTAAGATTCTGGACTCTTTACCACCTTTCATCACTTGCCAAACATGATTTCCTGTCACAAAGTGAAACCATTTGTTTGATGCCTTCTCAGGTCTTCATTTGATTCTTTAAATTGATAGCAATAATTTAGAATTTCAGTTGAGAAGTTAAACTGCAGTTAAAGGATACACCACTTATTAATTACAAATACTATTTCCATCTTAATTTTTTTTTTATCCAGACACTCATGTCAGTGAGTATTGTTTAGTTATTTCAAATTCATAATCAGCTATCATAGAAGCAATCATCAAACCATGTGTTACTTTTTTTGTATAGGCCATTGTAAAACCGAGAAGCTGGTTTTCCTATTTATTTAGGGCTAATGTTTACATTGACTACTGAATTTCTTTTTTTTTTTTTAATCATTTTTTATATAATTTCTTTGGTTTTAAAGTTTTGAATTATAGATTATTATTTAATCTTTTATGAGTCATGATGTGATTGTAGGTCAGTCAGGTGCCATATATGATACATGCTTTTGGGCGATCATGTCTTAAAAGACAGATGACTGGCTGGGCAGAAAATTATCCCACAGTAGGTTGCCATTGCTTTCTGCAGTAGACTGGTTGCCAACCAAGGATATAGAACCCAGTCTGTCCTATTATTTAACCCATAACTGGAGGGAAGAGAGATTAATGCCTTTCCCAAGGGTATTTGTGCAAAAGTGAATGCAAGGAATTCAACTGGAATTTGAACTTGGCTTTCCAATTTGTTGCCTGAATAGATATCCACTGCACCACAATGCACATAAAAAAAAAAAAAAGCATGAAGATATAAATTGATTAGACCTAATGTTTCGAAAGATAAAACACAAATAAAAACTAAAATAAAATAAAAATATATATTATAATAATAATAATAATGTGGGTGTGTGTATGTGCATGTAAAAGATTTATGTGGTTTTATATAAATGTACAAGTAAGTATGTAACATAACCCCCTTAAACAACCCCCCAATGGGTGCAACTAATACTGCGTTAAAGACAACTTTATATCCATTAATTTGTATTTTTATTAGTTAATTATTATAATTTTATTAATTATTGTTATTATTATTATGTTTTATGAAATAGTATTATTGGTACCTAAGAATAATAATTAGCACTTACCCCTGTTTTTTTTTTTTTATACCAGTAGAATTAACATAAAAAGCTAACAGTTCAATTCTTCTAGAGCCCTTAAATTTACTGTCATGTATTTAAGAATGACAACTAAAAGTTCAGGACAAGGTCGTCTTATCTCTGGGAATAAAAATACAACCTTCCATAATAACTAAGACTGTAAATCTAACCCTACCGACCAGAGTTTTTGTTCCCTCCCCTGTCCTCCAACGATTCTTTTTGTTTGAATAAATTTAACCCATTCATTATTGTAAGGAATTTGGTCTGAAGATACCCATATAATTTTCATTATAAGACTATTAAATTCTATTCCCCTGTGGAATTAACCTTATAAAGTACCAAGGACACTACTTTGTGTGTGTGTGTGTGTGTGTGTGTATATATATATATATATATATATATATATATATAATGTGTGTGCGTGTGTGTTGAGTTGTGATAATGCTTAGTGCCAAGATTATTTTTTCTGAGGTTTACTGATAAAAAGTCAGTTTGGCAAGCAGGATTTTGTGCTCAATAACAAGAAGATTGAAAGATAAGCTCTGTGGAGTGATAACATCATAATGGTGCCTTCAACTTTAAAGTCAGCATGACTCTCTGCTCAGTTTAGTGACAACTTTCTCCACATTAATTATTTTATATATACTTCACTCATTCAGTAATGAATTAGAGCACTCTGGCTATTGGGCGTGTATAATAATAATATACATGCTTTAAAAAGTCTGCCTTCTTCTACCGAGCGCCCATAGCCCAGAGGTAGAATCGCCGATGACACCAATTCGGTCGGGTTTCAATCCTGGGTTAAAAGCAATCGGAGTCTAACCGTACTGATGAGCTGTAATACAGCGAGACAGATATGCCAGCGGATGACTATATATATATATATATATATATATATAAAACGAGAAAGTATTAAAAACAATGTACATCAAATTTATGTAGTTGACCTAGTAACTGATCTATTAACCAAAGCAAATTATCAGAAGATGGGAGAATCAATATATTATTGCTAAGGGGTAGATTATAGATTAAGTTATCTAGTTATATATTAGATATAAAATTAACTATATCTCAGGATAATATTAGATGATGATGACAAATGGAAGTTACTTTTCGATGTTTAGCAGGTTTAATTTGGGGATTTTACTATGAAAATTTTCCTTTAAACATTGAAAATAAATGGCTAATGTAAAGATTTACAAATTCAGCTTTTTTAATATTTTCCATTTTACAGTAGAGGTTTTATTGGCTTCTTATGGAAAGTGATATCCTATTGCAGTAAACCACCTTATTAAAAAAATAGAAAGTGCTGATAATAGTGGATTTTAAACGGGTTCTTGGTATAACTGATATAATTTTTTTTTTTTACTGTAGGATATTTTATGGTAGAAATGGAGCATAGGTAGATTAAGTTAGGCATTTCTTTTGTAATGCCTAACTTAATTGGTTTTCAACAATTGTAAGTATTGGTATTGTTATCATTATTTTTTTTTTTGTAGTTGAGAAATCTTGAACTTGAGAATGCAAAATAATTCTTCACAAAAAGAGTGTTAATTAGTGATTTCAAACTTAAAAAAAAAAAGTTCTTTCCAAATAAAGTGGAGATCAGTAATCTCAAACGCACAAATGTTCTTCCCAAATAAAAGTGTAGATTAGTAATTTCAAATTTGAAAATCCAGCAAGAATTCTTCCCAAAGAGTGTGGGTAAGTAGTCTAACACACAAGAACACACTCACAAGTTCTACTTAGCAGCCATATTTATACCTCCTCAAATCTCATGGTAACCGTGAATTTGCAGCACTGTCTACATAAAAGCAATATGGCTTCCCAACAAGATTCTTTTACACACGGACGTCCATGAAGTAAGTTTTTATTTTTTCACACTACATTTTTGACGATGTTGAGTACTTAGGTTGTTATATTGGTTTAAAATTCTATTATGTTTTTTGATGATCTTCTCAAGATTATCCACAGAACTATAACTTCATTTAAGAGTATTTCAGTTAAAAACTTTGCTAAAGAGTTTTTAGAAAGTGTTTCCCAACTAATTTGAGGAGTTTTTGCTCTAACTTACTTCTTTCAGTGACTGCCGTGTATACACTGTTTATATACAACATGTTAAAATTTCCCTTCTCTCATTCCATGCACCTGTGGCTTAGGAGTTAGCGACTCCAACTGACACCAAATCGGTTGAGTTTTGATCCCGGCCAGAAGCAAGTGATGTGTCTAGCCACACTGATGAGCTGTGATACAGCAAAACGAGCTTGTATATATATATATATATATATATATATATATATATATATATATATACACACACACACACACAGGCCATAGAGTGTACCACCCTTTACACCTGACACCGATCTGTTACACTATTTACTTTGCTTGGACTATTGTCCTTATCTTTATTGCGATGTTTATGGTGTTTCAGCCAGTGTACACACTGGCTTTTTTCAGGTGCTAGGAATTTCAAACCAAACCCTGTATTACGATCACTCGTGTATATAATTCTCATTCCATGAGCAATGCCACTTCTGGTAGCCACGTAATTATCACCTTTTAACTTAAGTTATTTGTTTACCACTGCTGTAGCGTGGTATTGAACTCACAACTCTTTGGATCAAGTCACTGAAACTAACACCTATATCCACTGGGCCATGTATCCTTGAGGAAGTGGCATTAAACATGGAATGAGAATGATATACTCTAGTTGTTAGAGATGAATAAAACATATTCCAAAAGAATTAACCCTTTCCTGTTCCCAAACAGAGTACCTCCCTTTTACCCCTGAAAGTGGGTACACATGAGTCACGTGATCAATGGCACATTCAGACGTGGGACACATGAGGGAACAGACTTGGAATATGGCCGTCAATGGTTAAAGAACGCATGTATGTTCTTCTGCACTAATGGTTGTGACACACAACCCGATAACTTGGGACTGATACCGCATGTACATATTTTGTAATGTTTCTCCATGTAAAATAAATGCATCTTCCAGTCAACTGTGAGTAGACATGTACTTTTCTTTCATTCCATGCATTTTCTCCGTGCTGCACACACACACACATTCGTCCACGGACCATGAATCATACTATAAATTAAGGCATTTTAGTTATGAGACAAAACCCCCGTTCATAACACTAGTGATCATAAGTAAGGGTTCAGTTCAAAATTTCCAACAGAAGGATGGCATGTACAGCAGCCAAAATGGTGTAAATGAAGATGAAGACTAGTTCAAATATTGTAAATACTACCTCATCTCAGAAGTATAGACAGATAACAACCTGTTGGTTGATTTATCACCATTTTACTCTAAGTATATAAGATGTGCGTTGTGGTGCATTGGATATCGGCTTGGAACGAGAAATCGAGGAGCCAAGTTTGAATTCCAGCTGAATTCATTGCATTCACTTACATGCAAATACCCTTGGGAAAGGTATTAATCCGTCTATTCCTTCCAGTTATGGGTTAAATAACAGGGTAGATTGGGTTCTATAGCCTTGGTCGGCAACCAGTCTATCGCAGAAAGCAATGGCAACCTACTGCAGGATAATCTTCTGCCCAGTCAGTCATGTCTCTTTCGAGACATGATCGCCCAAGCGTGTATCATGTATGGCACTAACTGACTGATATAAGATTTGGGAAAGTAACAATTGATTCTATTTGTACAATTAGTGAATAATTTAAGGTCGGTTTCTTCTCAAAAGACATTGACTTTGCTCACAAACGTAAATTTGTCTTCAAATTTTGGGGAATATTGATTCAATTTTTTTTTTTTGTTGTTCTCGTGACTACCATGATTTGGTCGATAGATTCTAGGTTTCCCAGCAGTACAAAAAGACTTTTTGTAATTCTACAATTTTCAAAGAGTTGCTTGATTTATCAATTGACCATTTTAGTTTTTTTTTTTTTTATGGCTTATTTTAGTATCCTGGGTATGATGATAGATGACATCCAGCAGTAGGGTCTTTGATTAGGAAGTTTTAAGGAGCATGGAACCAACTCTCAATTGTTGTTGTTTCAAAGACCACTTCGACTCAAGATAGTAGCACCAGTTATGGTCCCAAACTATGGATAAATAACTGACCTCTAAAACTGGGATCAAAACACTATGAAAGTATCAAAAATATATTTTTAAAGCAAAAATACCAGCAATATTTTCATAGTAATAAAAATTACCAGCAATATGTTTTTTTAAATGAAATTATTAATGCTCCCAAGAAAATTAAATTTTTGCATTAAATGACCCATAAGTTGTTGATATGCCAATAAAACGAACTGTTTTAAAGATGAAGCATTTTTGGATTTTAATTTTTTTTTGCGAGTCAATATTAACAATTATTTGAAGATAATGAATACTAGCAAATCCTACTATTTGATCCTTTGTGAGAGGCAGAATAGTCAAATTCATACTTTTCCCAATAGTATTTATATAAAATTAAATATAACAAATTCAACTGGAATTTGCTCTTGGATTTTTCATTCTAAGCTGTTATCCATGACACCAACAACATATCCAAGCACCTGATGTTTCCCAAATTGGTTCACTAACTCGGTACCAACTAGGAACAACATTACTTAATTTTAGTGGTTAGACATGAACTGGTATTTTAATGTAAGGAAAAGAAAATCTGTAATGTGTGTGTTTCAGGTAAACAAAACATTTGACGACAACAGATACACTCTTGGTTTCCTGGTCTTTCCAACGTCGTCATCATCTTCACGGTCATCTCGCTCACATGCTTTGTCAACTGACTAAGTTCAAACTGACTCAAATTGCCACCTTTCCTTGTCAATGCCTTTTCTCGGCTGCTTATTTGCATATGAATTACAACGAGCAGCTCATATGTTGACATGGCTGCTGCTCATTTGCGTACCTTTTAAAACTGTGCGCTTCACATTGGAACAAGGCATTAGATCATCCAGATTACCAAAATGGGCATAAACCAACAGTTGCTTGATTTGTTTTGTTAGGATAACATTCTGGCCAATTTTATTCTCTACAGTTTATACCAATTACAGAACTGGGAAAGAAGAAAAAAAAAAAAGTAAAAAAAAAAACCAGACTGATTCTATGTTTGGAATGGCTGAAAAGTTATAGTAACAAGGCAAAAAATAAAAAATAAAATCAATAGACATGAAAAGACAAAAACAAAACTTAATACTTTTCTGAATTTAATTTGATAAAAAGATACAGCTTATAAATTGATTGTTGAAATGAAAATTGATTTTAAGTACAAACAACTTTGTTGGCTAATTTCCAATATAATTAAAGAAAAAAAAATTAATTTGAATCTTAAAATTGTTTTCAGTAAAAAGTTATATAACTATTTTGAGAGAATTTTTTTTTTCGACTTTCTCGGATGAGAATTTTTACATCATTATCACTGAACTAATGTCTTCATCTTTGTTACCACATTTTAGTCACTGTATCCTCTGGTCTTCAGGAATTTTTTTTTTTAAATTGGAACCCTTTATCTAAACTTATTTATAAATGGAACTTTGTCTCTGTGTGTGTGTCCGTTACCTATAGACTCCGAAACGGCTGAACCAATTTTCTTGAAAATTTACACAGTTGTACTATAAGCATCTGCAAGTGTTCTTAGCTAGGTTTTGTGTTGAGGTACCCCCGATAAAAACAGAAAATCGATAATAAAAAATAAAAAAATCGAGTTATAGAAGGAGTGGTCCGATTTGAATCAAATTTCATACACTCATAGACAAAGACATAAACGATATTCAGAAGTTTCAAGGTTGCAGTTCTTACAATAGTGCAGAAAAATCGATATATATATATATATCTATATAAAAAAGGCAAGATGTTTGTGTGTGTGTGTGTTTATCTGTCTGTATGTCCTTTATACAAATCCACAGTTTTTATCCGATTCTCACCAAACTTCACACAAATATTCTTTAGGCTGAGTCTGAGCTCCAGGACCATAGATTAGTTTTAAAGCTTTCATTACACCTGAGCAACGCCGGGCTGTACTGCTAGTTTAATATATGGGGAAAGTTCTCATTACACGGTGCACATCTGCAAATACTTCTTTTGTTTTCAGTAATACTCAGTCATTTCTTGTCATGTTTCCACCAAGTCAAGTGGGTGAAAGCATTGGTCTATGCATTTAGTGATATAGTAATTACAAGTTTAATCTCTGGGTTTAGCAACAGACTTAAATACAGCAGAAACAAGTCTGAGAATTAAATAGTGCAAAAGAAGAACAAGACAATTTATTTTAGGCATGGACAATAGTATAATCTATCTTGGGAGATTGAATAGAGTTCAGTTTGAAGATTACCAACAGACATATGAAGAAGGCCAGAGAAACAAGGCTGAAACATTGTGATAAAACAAGAAGGCCACTGTAAATAAGAGATGATTTTTTTTTTTTTTTTGAAGCAAGGTTTAGTCTATTTTGATTTACATTTTGTAAAAAGGCCTACCCACCCACCTTAACCCAAATAAAAGAAGGTCGAGATGCCTATTCCCCTTCATAAAAGACTTGGATGCTTACCCTGCCGACTTAAAAGAAGACTTGATAGCCTCCTTTTGTAAACAATAGTGAAAAGTACAAGATTTTCAGTATTCTTTTCTGAAGTAAGTCACAGCTGGAAACACCTATTGTCCGACATTTTTTGTAATAAGTAATTGCAATCAATAGGCATCTGCTTTTGATTATTTGGTAAATATTTTTCAGGTGAGTTTTAAAAGATTATTTGGGAAATATTTTTCAGGTGAGTTTTAAAAGATTATTTGGGAAATATTTTTCAGGTGAGTTTTAAAAGATTATTTGGGAAATATTTTTCAGGTGAGTTTTAAAAGATTATTTGGGAAATATTTTTCAGGTGAGTTTTAAAAGATTATTTGGGAAATATTTTTCAGGTGAGTTTTAAAAGATTATTTGGGAAATATTTTTCAGGTGAGTTTTAAAAGATTATTTGGGAAATATTTTTCAGGTGAGTTTTAAAAGATTATTTGGGAAATATTTTTCAGGTGAGTTTTAAAAGATTATTTGGGAAATATTTTTCAGGTGAGTTTTAAAAGATTATTTGGGAAATATTTTTCAGGTGAGTTTTAAAAGATTATTTGGGAAATATTTTTCAGGTGAGTTTTAAAAGATTATTTGGGAAATATTTTTCAGGTGAGTTTTAAAAGATTATTTGGGAAATATTTTTCAGGTGAGTTTTAAAAGATTATTTGGGAAATATTTTTCAGGTGAGTTTTAAAAGATTATTTGGGAAATATTTTTCAGGTGAGTTTTAAAAGATTATTTGGGAAATATTTTTCAGGTGAGTTTTAAAAGATTATTTGGGAAATATTTTTCAGGTGAGTTTTAAAAGATTATTTGGGAAATATTTTTCAGGTGAGTTTTAAAAGATTATTTGGGAAATATTTTTCAGGTGAGTTTTAAAAGATTATTTGGGAAATATTTTTCAGGTGAGTTTTAAAAGATTATTTGGGAAATATTTTTCAGGTGAGTTTTAAAAGATTATTTGGGAAATATTTTTCAGGTGAGTTTTAAAAGATTATTTGGGAAATATTTTTCAGGTGAGTTTTAAAAGATTATTTGGGAAATATTTTTCAGGTGAGTTTTAAAAGATTATTTGGGAAATATTTTTCAGGTGAGTTTTAAAAGATTATTTGGGAAATATTTTTCAGGTGAGTTTTAAAAGATTATTTGGGAAATATTTTTCAGGTGAGTTTTAAAAGATTATTTGGGAAATATTTTTCAGGTGAGTTTTAAAAGATTATTTGGGAAATATTTTTCAGGTGAGTTTTAAAAGATTATTTGGGAAATATTTTTCAGGTGAGTTTTAAAAGATTATTTGGGAAATATTTTTCAGGTGAGTTTTAAAAGATTATTTGGGAAATATTTTTCAGGTGAGTTTTAAAAGATTATTTGGGAAATATTTTTCAGGTGAGTTTTAAAAGATTATTTGGGAAATATTTTTCAGGTGAGTTTTAAAAGATTATTTGGGAAATATTTTTCAGGTGAGTTTTAAAAGATTATTTGGGAAATATTTTTCAGGTGAGTTTTAAAAGATTATTTGGGAAATATTTTTCAGGTGAGTTTTAAAAGATTATTTGGGAAATATTTTTCAGGTGAGTTTTAAAAGATTATTTGGGAAATATTTTTCAGGTGAGTTTTAAAAGATTATTATTCTGGTTAAGTTCAAATTTGTATTGAACTTTTTTTTATGTTTTTATAGAAAACACTTTAAAGTCAAAATATAGTAGTAAATAAAAACAGATCAAATGCCAACAACACGACAGCCTCTCCCTCCACTTGCTTTCTTTTAAGTTTTTGTTGTGTTGAAGCTCCGACCAAACACCAGGTTCATTGACAGGGCGCAAATTCTTCTAGCTAAACACTTATGGATAAAAAATTACCCTCTGGTCAGATTTCAATCATTAGTGAAAAACAAAATGGCAGTTTGGAAAAGGTAGATCTATACAGGTGAGACTAATAAGCTATTCGCATAGGAATACTTATAAGATTAATGGTTAATCATTGAGCTACTCTCATGTATATAAATAGGCCACCCAAAGAAGAGGGAAGCCATCTTGAAGTGAAGGTGATCAGAACCAAGAGTTTAACACAGACCAGCAATATTCATTAATCACATTCACTTTTGCACTAATGCTCTTGGGAAAGATATCAACATATCTCATGGTTATCAGTTAAATAGCAGGATAGAGTAGCCATGTTTGCTAGCCAGTCTAAGAATAGGACATCTGATTTTTAAACCATAGAGAAGGCAAGGGGAAATCACTCCATTATTTTTTCCAAGAAGTCATGGCAATTTACAGACAAAGAAAAAAAGGAATCTGTGGAGAGTCGTGATTACTGACATCTTGAAGGAACATGTGATCTTTAAAAACAAAAGTGGATCAAAATAAAAAGAGACTAGAAAGATTAAGCAGTTAAGGTCATGCCTTGTGCCTGACTAAATCAAAACAATGAATTTATTTTATAACTACTATGTATGGTGATGACAAATTTAGTATAGGGATGAAGAAACGGAATACGGAACTTCTGCTAAGGATAATTTTGCTTGATGAAAAAAAAAAAAAAAAAAAAATACTAACCAGAAAACAGGAGTTCTATTCATAAATAACCTAGGCATGACATCCAACTCATTCAAAACGGTCAAAATTATCATCTGTATTAAATCATTTTTTTGGATGGATGATTAAAACTAGTTTCAAGAGGATGAATTCTTTAGGCTTTAAGACAATTCTTCATAAGACCAGAGAAACTGGCACTACAAAAGCACAAAGACCTTTAACAAATAACAGAAATAGCATTATGTGAAAACTTCCAACAGCAGTAACAAATGAAATGCATAGCACATAAATAGAAGAGAAAATAGATAACGTAAAGGTAACAAACTGAACACCTAAAAAAGACAAATGAACAAAGAAACACATATGGAAGAATATAGAATTTTTTTTGTCATGTATGATTTAGTATTTTTACTCTAAATATAAAGCAGTCATGTTTATTACGGTCTCAACTTTGTAAGTTTCTGCAATGCCTATGTCAGCATCTGATGTGCTCTGATAGCTTTAAACAATTATTTTTTTAAATTTCAAACAACGGCAAAAATTCTGATTTAGCTTTGTCAGCAATCATTAATGACACCCATTTCTTATGATGCCATATTTGAGTAAGGCATTCTATTCTAGGATGAGCAGATAGTGTCATAGATGTTCAGAATAAAAAATCAGCAAAGTTCTAATTCTGGTCGAGATTGGTGCATTCACATTTGCACAAGTACCCTTGGGAAAAGTACGAAATCTTCCAACAACTATGAATTAAGCAGCAAGACAAAGGAGAATCTCAAGCTGTGGAGAACATTGCATTCACTTAGGCGCAAATACCCTGGGAAAGGTATTAATCTATCTCTTCCCTCCATTTATGGGTTAAATAACAGGATAGATTGGGTTCTATAGCCTTGGTCGCAAAAAAAAAAAAAAAAAAGTAATGGCAACCTACCACAGGATAATCATCTGCCCAGTCAGTCATGTCTCTTTTGAGACATGATTAAGCATATATCTTGTATAGCATTTAACTGACTGACTAAATATAAAAGTTAGGAACATGATTAAGGTTTCTACTGGGCATAAAGTAGGTGAACAGTTTTCTATTTTTATTAAGTAATAAACTGATCCCTCATTAATTACGACATAATGATATAGTACATCTCTTCCCCCTCTAGCTATGAGTCAAATAACAGGACAGATTGGGTTCTATAGCCTTGGTTGTCAACCAGTCTACTGCAGAAAGTAATGGCAACCTACTGCGGGATAATCATCTGCCCAGTCAGTCATGTTTCTTTCGAGACATTATCACCCAAGCGTGTATCACGTATGGCACTTAACTGACTGACGTAGCCATGTGGGGTTCATACTTGAACTATAAAGTCTGCCCAGCCTAGTTGCCGTATAAGCCACAGGTTAGCTCTGTGGTGATGAAACGCAAAAGGCCTATGCAGACAAGGTTGCTCAGAAACAGACAGACACACTGATGATGAGAATCACACTGATTCGCAATGTGCCTTTAAATTAAAACAACTCTGATGATGATTCTATTTTTCCTTCATTCAACGCTGAAGCATACATCTGGCAGATAAAAACATTATATATTAGTCCTCCTGTATAACTGTGAATACTGAACAATATTGTCACTCATGAAGAAGAAGAAACTTGGTTCTGCAGAAAAATACTGAAAATACCATGTACCGGACATATGAGCAATGACAAAGTTTGAAGGAAAACGTAAACTAAAAGGACACATACTTAAAATCAAAAAGAAACAACTGAAATTTCTAAGGCGCATGAGAAAGGAAGGCTTGGGAAATCTGATACTCACAAGACATATTACTGGCAAGAGGAAAGCAGTGCATAACCAACCTAATAATCTAGTATAAAACATTAGCAGCACATGGCTTAAAGACAAAATTTACTAAAAGCTACAGAGAACAGGAAATTGTGGTAAGTCATGATTGCCACATCCCGAGGAGACACAACACAAAAATATATAACATTTAGAATTCATTTTCAAACAATTGATGCATTTATCGTATAATAAGTACCAAAAAACTGCAATACCTTTTTAATCGGTATCACCCCAAAAAAGGTAGTAAAGCCACTAAGATGCAAAGGGTTACAGAATGTAAAAGAATTAGGAACAGGAACATTAATCATGAGCAGAAAGAAAAAAAAAGAGTGATCAGGAAGACAGTAGATAACAATTGACATTGCATTTAATATTTTTGAAGATTAAAGTTGGCTAGAAAGCATGGAGCCAGAAGAGAGTCCCATGAACAAAAAAGGT
Source organism: Ascarosepion bandense (assembly GCA_037127315.1). Taxonomy (NCBI): domain Eukaryota; kingdom Metazoa; phylum Mollusca; class Cephalopoda; order Sepiida; family Sepiidae; genus Ascarosepion; species Ascarosepion bandense. Next base: position 714,168 of record JBBBDQ010001729.1, read on the forward strand.
GAGAAAAACAGTTAGCATAGAACTTACGGCCACATCAAACCAGCTCAACTCTAAGCGGAGATCTCAAAGCCAGTCTAGTAGTGTGGTTAAATTCATAAAGTCTAAATACCAGAGGGAAGACCTCATTCAAACAATTACCATGAAAGTATTTGTAAAAAAGGCAAAAAGAGGCAACCGTGCTACGGTGGGTAAGTGACTTAAGCCAAGTTGCCAGAACAAGACCAATAATATTGCTGATTATTCTTTATGCTCAAGTTCTTTCTCCTTCCTTTCCAATGCTAGCTTCTGTAGAAGGTCCTGTGTTTTCTTTTTCGTGTCTGCTATCAGCACTGTGTAATCTGCATATTTTTTTTTTCTTTTAAATCGTTTCATCCCATGCAAGGCAGTAATGCCACTGACGTGCAGGGGGCTACATAAGAGTAAAAGATTAGATAGGATGAGAGTAAATAGAAAGACGAACCAGTTACAGAGGGTTGTCAGAGAAAGGAGCAAGAGAAGGATAGGAATACAGGCGGGATGACAGTTGCAAAGGTAGAGAGAAAGGAAAAGATATACAGATGTAGAAAGAACTAGAGTCAAGTGGTTAAGAGATGGGTATTGACATTGCACATAACTGATATTGTTGAGATTGTGGTCACCAATGACGAATACTGGCAAGGCTTTTATTTCTCTCATAATTACTTTGCTGTACCGATTGAAAAGATCTGGTGAGAAGGCACATCCTTGTCTTAGACCCCTTTCTATTTTAGCATACCTGCTGAGCTCAGAGTTCTTTAAAACTCAGATGATGACTTCCAGCAGGCAGGAAAGCAGGAGGCAGCAAGTCATTTACAGTTTAGAGAGAATAGAAACCAGTTCCGAAGCACACTTAATTTCTATTACAGGGATACCATCAGGTCCACGTGTTTTGTGGGGATCTAGGTTAGAGATAGCAGAAACCATGGAAGGATTTATACATATCAATAGAAACTCAGTTTCAGGATGGAAGTTAGGCAGTGATATCTCAGATGAGTCAAGAGTAGAGTTTGAGGAGAATTTACAGGCAAAGCATTCAGTTTTATCAGCAGAGGATGATAACACGACAAATTGATTGAAGTGGGGTGAATAGAGACCCTGCACTTGTTTTAATCCCTTATTTCAGAATCGCCAGTCATCACAAAAGCTAAAGTTGTTTGAGGCTAAAGAATGCCTCATTCTCACAACAAACATTTTTTTCTTCTTCAAGGACTCCTTTACATTTAAGAGAAACAACGAATAGGTGACTGTTGTGACAAGAGCTGTCATGCTGGCATAGCCAAAAATAGTGATTCCTGTGTGCTATATATTTTTAATTGAAAGGTTGAGGATGCTGACAGACATTTGCAGAAACTTACAAAGACCGTAATAAACTTGACCAGCTTATATTTAGAGTAAAAATTAAATTGTACATGATAAAAAATAAAATAAAAAATTATATTCTCCATTGTGTATTTCTTTGTTCATTTGTCTTTTTTAAGTGTTCAGTCTGTTTTGTTACATTTACGCTATCTATTTTCTCTATGTGCTATGCATTTCACCTGCTACTGCTGTTGGAAGTTTTCAAGTAATAAACAGTTATATTTACTAGCAACTAAAAATATCTGGCATTAAACAAAAAAAAAAAAAAAAATTGCCCGAATTTTTTGATAAAAAAAAAAGTGACCATTTGCCATTCTCTGATAATTCTGTTTTAAAAATTAAAAACTGTTTTGCGATTGTTTTAAACCATGTTTTGTGAAACGCTCAAACAGATTTTATCAAAGTCTAATGAATGAAAAAATTAAATTAAAAAAATTAACTATAAAGAAAGATCAGTTACTGTCTTCACGGAGTGGGAATGAATCAGTCCAATTTTAAAAAATAAAGAACATTGTAATTAATGAACTTTGAAGAATTTTGTATTTTGAACAGCATTATTATCTAAAAATAGGTAAGTTTTAAAAAGAGAGGAAAGAAAGATCGACAGATGAATTTAGTTTTTAAATGAATAATCAATTATTTGGTTTGCCAATGAGAGAAACAGCAAGGATATTTTGCTTCAACAATACTAGAAAAAGATGAATCCAGAAACAATTGCAAAAAAAAACTTATCTTTTATTGAGCATAACAAAAAAACATTTTTTTTCTAATTGATATTTTAATTTTTAACATTTATTCAAATTGCAAGGTATTAAAAAAGTTAAACAAAAGACAATGATCAGTTTTTCTTTTTTTTTTTTCGTATAGTTAATAATAATTGAACTTGTATATTTCCAAAATTCAATCAAACAATATTAAATAAAAAAAGAACACAGATTTAAATAAATGCAAGTCATGTTTAAGTTTTCTACTATTGAGGAATGAAAAAAAAAAAAAAAAAGCCATAGCGTTATAAAGAATTTAAAAAAAAACGCAACGGGAACGATACGATCCCATGAGGGGGGGCAGAAAAAAATGGTCACGTCAGGTCACTAAAGGTGACTGCCAAGAAACACCAGGTATCAGAAAATAAGAAAAAAAAAATCAACATGTCCTTCTGCCAGATAAGCAAAAAAACTATGAAATTTAAAGAAAAGTGCTTACTTCGATTGAGATTGCAATATTGAATTACATCCACCACCAGTAAGTATGACTTCTTTGAAGTTAGTCAAGCACTTAAAAGAAGAAAAAAAGCAGCTTCGAACGTGGTCAGTATGGGTGACCTACGTACTAAAAATACTAACTGCAGATATTATCGAATAAAATAAATGAGGGTCTTTTCATTACCAGATGTGTAATGAGACAAGAGTAGGACCACCTCAACAGAAAAAGGACACCCTACCTGAAGTTTTTAAATCCATATTTTTTAGAATGCAAAAAAAAAAACTCTTGAAGATTTTTACTTTTAATTACAAGCTAATTAAATTGAATGTTTTAAGCCACCGAATTCTTCATTTTATTTCAAATTAAAAGCTATTTTAATTTCTAAAACATTTCAGCTAAAATAAATGGTGAAAAAAAATTTACATTTTTACAATTCAGAATAGGGGAGGAATTGATGAGATCTAGGATCGCAAGAGGAGGAATGCGACGGAAAACCACTGTAATCGTCGCCTTGAACCAGAGTAAGTAGAAAACCTTGCTTAATTAAAATTTATAAATACAAAAAAAAACAAAAAAAAACACACACACATACATACAAATAAAAGGAATTTTAATGAAAGATCGAAACGGAAAGTTATTCAAACTTACTTTTTTTTGTAGGCAGCTTCAAAAACCGACTGACAGATGGGTTCAGAAAATGAGGCCAAGGTTTGTTGAATCTGAACCCTGACGAAGTTCGGCAGTGAGGGGCGTTGAAACGATGTAATCTCTCCACTGTTGCTGGGACGGACTCTGGACGAAGAAAGGCATTTTGCGGACGGCGAGACGACAGAGTCATTGTTTGAAACCCCAGATCTTCTGTTAAAACCCGAAGAAAGATTGGTATTGGAGAAAGGAGGCGGCGGCGGCGACAAGAACCCGTTGTTGTTGTTGTTGTTTGCAGTATTGCGACTTTGATTTAAGGATTTGCAAGGGTAGTTCTGATGCTGTGGTTGATAGCCATTCAGGGATAATGAATTATGACAAGCACCTGACAAGGAAGCAGAGCCACGTGCTTTTCTAGTCTTTTTGCCGCTATTATTACCGGGTGTCTTTTGACGTTCGACAAGTTTTTCAATGTGTTTTGTAGATTCGGCAGAGACATGTTTAAGGATCTTTTGACCATTAGAGTCTTTGACGATGCAAACGACATCAGGAATGGCCTGTAGGAAGGTTTCCAAATCGAAAAATCCAAGGTCTGTAAAGTCTAAGGGCACACCGACCACCTCGTAATAATCATCAGGAAAATTACACAAAGGTACTCCACATTGGGAGGAAATTAATAACGCCCGGATTTCTTTTTTAATGCTTTCTAGGTTGGCCATTTTTGATGTATCGGTCATTTTCTTAAATTTTATTTTATCTATTTTTTTTTCTCAAAATAAATAAATTATACAAATTACACTACAGATACAAACAAATATTTTAACACTACAATGAAAGTATTTTAATTAAAAAGGTTACTGATTCAAATCAAACTTTTTAAAAATATTTTTATGCTTTTTTTTTTTTTAAAAAAAAGCTTATTTTCTAAACATTTTTTTGTTTTTTAACGAAAAAACAAAGACATTTTTAATTAAAGAAGTTCTTAAATCAAAGTTAAAGAAAAACAATAATAAAAAACAGAATTATAAAAGTGAAAAAATATATATACTTATCTTAAAAAAAAATGATAATTATTTAAAAAGGGAAAATAGTATAAAACTTGTTAAACAAAAATAGAAGTAAAACTAAATTTAAATACACAAATTGTGTAATTCAGCATGCTCGCTAACAAAGGAAAGAAAACGTTTTAAAGTCTCAAATTGCATTGTCTCCAGCTTTTAAACCTTTCAAATATAAAAACATGGATTTTAAATACATTTCTAAATTATCCGGGCGCAAATCCTGAAGTGTAAAATTCTTAACTGCTTTCTCTTTACACTTACAACAACCTCACGTCAAAAAATGCTTCCGTACAAGTTGCTCTGCCGCATGCGGCAATAAGTTTTTAAACCAATAGAAATGTGAAAAGCGAAACGAAACCCTATTCAAGCGGAACGAATTATTTCTTTTTATTTTCTTTTGTCTGCCACGATTTTGTCTTCGACTCTATCAAAAAAGAAACAATTTTGTTAAGTTAAATAAAGCTAAACTGCTTATAAATCTAGCTTACCAGATTTTTGTTCATTTATAAAAATTTAAAAACAAATTAGTTTTCGTTTTTCGCAACTACCTGACCATTTTTGGCAAGTAGAGTTATCTACCGCTGTTTTTTAAGTACTGCCAATAAAAATATTCTCATGCGACATTATTAAAATGAATTATTCCCATTCTCGCTTTTTTTCTCACTTCTTCTTCAAATAATAATAATTATTGTTTATAGTAATTAATTTTTTTTTATTTTATCACTGGGACAGTAATTATTATTAGTAGTGTAATCTGGTATATATAATGAGGAAAGTGGGATTGGTAAGTTTGAAACTGACAAGACATATTCTAGGCAAGAGGGACAGAAGGAAACAACAAATAACTCAATTATAATTAATTAATTACACGAATTAAGTGCATTGTGTGACAAATAATGGCCAATAACATGTATATAGAAACAGTTAATGAAAATGGAATATGTCCTTTTACAATAATAATTACAATGCTCCATAAGGTCCTCAGAAAAGAAAACTACAAATAAAATGTAGAAAAGAACAAAATACTTCTCTGAATATTTTTCAAAGAATTGGTACAATTTTCAAAGCAAATTTCATGGTAACTGTGAAGAATAAAACAATCACACTAACTGAAGACTTTTCCTTGATATGGAAGTGACTTTGATAACCTGGATACCAGCAACAGATGTTCATCAACTTCTTTGAATTAAGGCTAGTAAGGAGAGAAACATTGCTTAAAATTACAAAAGAGAGAAAGTAGTGGAGAGCCAAAATCACCCACATCCTGAAGGGATATAGCACATAAAAATGCCATCATTAACATCCTTTATTATTATTATTATTATTATTATTATGTCATTTTTTTATCATATTTCGATTTCTGCTTTATGGAGTCATATTCAACGACGCTAAAAAAAGGCTATGAAACAGCCCTAAAAGACAGTGAATTCCTGGCAACACTCACATACTCATCACAGAGCACAAAATTGCCGACAAGAAGAGAAGTTTCATATGGTTCAAGAACATGGCACAAATAATAAAAAAAGCACAACAGAAAAACTATCAACAAACAACCCGAACAAATTTTACCCAAGTGCAGCTGCAGAAAAAGGAATGAATATCCCTTAAATGTTAATTGTTTACAAAACAACATAGTATACTAAGTGACAGTAAAATCACCAGATAATGAGGAAAAAATATGCATAAGAGTAACAGAAGGACCCTGGAAATAAAGAAACTATGCACACCTTCACAAATATTAAATACACAAACAGCACATTGCTTTCTAAGTATATCTGGGAAATTAAAAACAAAACCCAAACTAAATAAAAAATATCATGGGAAATATGGAAAAGAACATTAGCCTACAACAATCAATCCAAAGCCTGGTGGAAGAAAAAATAACTATTATTACCTTCCCAGATGAAAACGACAAAATAAACAATCTGAATTCATTTCCAAATGCAGACATGAAAACAAATGTTTGCTACATTACTTAGAAATTGAAAACTGAAAAGAATAAATAAATTAATAATAACGAACAAATAATTTAATCCAAGCAAATAAAAACAAATCAACAAACCACTACTACCATTTAAATTAAACATCAAAAAGTGAAAAGAATAAGTAAGTATAAATATAAAAATAAAAGCAATTAAAAAAGATTTATCCAAATAAATAAATAAATAAATAAATGACTCCCACCAAAATAACCTTTGGAAGGATTACCCACAATGCACTACTGATATACATAACTGACTTTAACATTGTTTTTGTTGAAGATTTATTTCAGTTTGGGGGCATCATAGAAATGTTTGTGAAGTAAGTTTTAGGAAGAGTTAACCAATGCTTGTTTGGACATTATGGCTGAAGGGTGGGTTAAACCAAGTAATGTTACATATACATAATTTCTGTTTATTTTTGTCTACCTTGTTTTTAACGGAATATTCTAACCTAGTGTTGAGTTTACTTTTTCCTAAAGTATTAATGTATTTAATTTTAGAATAGTCAAAAATTTCCTTCTTGCTTGAGTTGGATGGATTTGTGTAGTGTGTTGGTGATTCTCTGGGGGTGATTGATAACTGCTGAAAAAATAAAACCAGCCCTTTAAATGGCTAATGTATATCCAAAAGTATCTAAACTTATTTATAAATGGAACTTTGTCTGTGTGTGTGCGTGTGTCTGTTTGTGTGTCCATTACCTATAGACTCCAAAATGGCTAAACCAATTTTCTTGAAAATTTACACAGTTGTACTATAAGCATCTGCGAGTGTTCTTAGCTAGGTTTTGTGTCGAGGTAACCCCGATAAATATCAAAAATCAATAATTGAAAAAATCGGGTTATAGAAGGAGCTGTCCAATTTTAATCAAATTTGATACACTCATAGACAAACACATAAGAAATGATATTCAGAAGTTTCAAGGTTACAGTCCTTACAATAGTACAGAAAATTGATAAAATATATATATATAAGGCAAGATGTTTGTGTGTGTGCCTGTTTATCTGCCTGTATGTCTGTATTTTTTTCAGCCCTTTTATTTGAATTTTTGCTTTGGGTTTGGCTCTAAGTAGGTGTAATTGTAGTTCTTAGTCTAAGCCATGATACCATTTACTCAGAGGACTTATTTAGCCTTCAAAATTCAGTTTACAATGAAAAGAACTTATTTGATATCAATAACAGGAAATCAAAATTTGACTTACATCCATTCATTTTTCTTTCAGTCTACGGTTTCACTTTAACTGGAAACAACTATTGCTTTTTAGTCTTTCGTGCCAACGTCCAAAGAGTCTGAACTCCAGGACCATGGATTAGTTTTAAAGCTTTCATTACACCCGAGCAATGCCGGGTTATACTGCTAGTTGTTTATAAAGCTTGAATTAATTTAGATGATAATGATGTTAAATTTTACTTGGGAAGCACTTCTAATAGATGGAAGATGAGATTTAATAACCATCTGTTTTTTAACAACAGTAAATATAGCAAAACACTGCTTTATCCATATATTATTGGAAATAAAAAACAAGAACCTAATTGTTACCAGGAATATAGTAGCTAAATCCAAACCTTACAACAGAAAAAGAGATAGATGTAACTTATGCCTTTCAGAAAAACTTGTCATATTAAAACATATTAATAATCCTTACTTGAGAAAAAAGTGATTTAATGAACACATGCTGTCATAAAAGAAAGTACTTTGTATGGATAATAAATTAAATCAACTCTGTTCTTCACTTTCACAAAAATTCACAACATTGTGTGAAATCCTGGTTTTCCCAAATAGAAAAAGGATTGACCATCTTGGTTAATGAAAAATTTGAAACCAGATTTCGCAAGTAGGCGTTAAAATGATTTTTGACCAATGGGAGCGACTTGCAAGATCAAAAGGACTTCTCCTATAAGTGCAAAAATATCTAGATTACAATAAAAGGATTTCATCAATGTCATTCAAGTCAGTTAGCAGGGAAGCATCAAGAAAGACAACACTAAAATGTAACTCTCAACTTCAAATCAACCTAGAGATAAGGTCAGGTCACACCTTGTTCTCTTTCTGTTTCTCCTTATCTCTTTCAACAATTACTACTAGAACATTTTGTACAAACTCTTGATACACTTAACTTTCTCAATGAACATTAATTTCTACGAATTCTTGTTATTCCTCCTTTAATAAATTTCTATTTTAAAATGAAAAATGTATATTTTATTATTCCACTCTTCTACACTAATCCGCACATTGCAACTGACAAACAACCTTCTGATGATGACAACCTTCTGATAATAATTCTGCATAAATCCTGTAAGCTGTAGGGAGTTCGGTTAAGTCTGACACAAGGCTGAATCAAAGAAACATTAACCAGCTCCCTACACTTCAACTTACTTAAATCCTTAGACCCAAATTAATACAGATTTCTCTGTATGTTTGTCCCTTTCTTTCCCTCTCTCTCTTCTTTACTTTCCTCCTTTCTTTCTTTCCCCTGCAAATATTACTTTTAACAACTATGAATTAAGCCCCTTTAATTTTAGCTTCCTACATTGTTTAATTTTAATTTTAATTTAAAATTTTACTTTTAATTTTAACGTTTCTATTTTTTCTTAGTTTTACTCAAATTTTATAATTTTAATTTTTTATCTACATGTAATATTAGAATATTTAAATTTTTATATTTTATGCTTTAAGCTTTCTTCCCCCTGCATTTTAACATTTTTTATTTTATTTTATTTTATATTTTAATTTTAAACTTTAATTTTAGTCTACATGTAATCTTAGAATATTTAAATTTCTAATCTTGTTATTAAAAAAGCAGTAACTTAAATTTATAAGATTTAATTTCTATGAACACTGAGTGAATTTGAATTCAAATCTATTAAACTGTCAGTTTGAAATATGCACCTGATGATTGCATAACACACACACACACGCATATATATATATATATATATATATATATATATATATATATATATTTGGGCAGCAACCTTTTTGAAGCATCTTTCATTCAATACAGCCAACAAGGGTGATTTAATCAATATTTTATTGAGTTTTTTAGGAGATAAAGAATATATATATATATATATATATATATATATATATATATATATATATATATATTGTTAAATATAAGAGACAATGAATGTCTATGATGTTTAATCATGAGCCGTTCTAAATATCATATTTTCACTTTAATTTCAGGTGAAAATAAAGACAAAAATTCTCCAACATTTGGATAATTTCTTATTAAGTTGGTTCTAACTAATGTAGTGTATCAATTTACATGCTTGTTCAGAGATTGTATCTCTGGTACTAATAATAAACTCACTACATATATTGGTTTTACTACAACCACGCTCTCCCTTAGACTTACCTGTCACCTTTCAGATCAGAGTTCAATTAACCAACATTTCTTAGAAAAACATAGCCATGTAGGTAATATTAGACAGGTTTTAGTCAACAATACAATAATCCTCACTCATACACACAGTAAAAAGAACCTTCAGATATTGGAGGCCATCTACATTAAATTAAAACAACCCACACTTAATAAAATCACATTTAAATCTGGTCATAACACATTACATGGCATTTAAATATATGGTTCTGTTATCATTTCGAGCTCTCACGCGGTGTGATGTCATAGAACCACATTATAAGTTTACGAACTGTTTGCTATTGGTAACTGTTATTGTTGCTTAGCAAAGATTTATGTCAACACAAGATAAAATCGTCTTTTATGGTGGATGGTTTTATGTTAAAGTCCTTGTCACCTCACTGAAGATGGCTCATGTGAGCTGAAAACTTAGAACCAAATTAATAAAAAAATTATCCAAATGTTAGAGAACTTTTGTCTTTATTGTCACTTGAAATTAAAGCGAAAATACGACGTTTAGAACGGCTCCTGATTAAACATAATATACATTCATTGTCTCTTATATTTAACAGTAATTGTTTAGAAAATTATCTGCTGCCTTGACACACTAAATATATATATATATATATATATATATATATATATATATATACTAGCAGTATATCCCTGTGTTGCTTGGGTGAAATGAAAGCTTTAAAACTAATCCATGGTCCTGGAGCTCAAACTCTTTGGACGTTGGTACAAAAGACTAAAAAGCAATAGTTGTTTCCAGTTAAAGCGAAACCGTAGACTGAAAGAAAAATGAATGGATGTAAGTCAAATTTTGATTTCCTGTTATTGATATCAAATAAGTTCTTTTCATTGTAAACTGAATTTTGAAGGCTAAATAAGTCCTCTGAGTAAATGGTATCATGGCTTAGACTAAGAACTACAATTATACCTACTTAGAGCCAAACCCAAAGCAAAAATTCAAATAAAAGGGCTGAAAAAATACAGACATACAGGCAGATAAACAGGCACACACACAAACATCTTGCCTTTTATATATATATATTATCAATATTCTGTATTATTGTAAGAACTACAACCTTGAAACTTCTGAATATTGTTTCTGATGTCTTTGTCTATGAGTGTATCAAATTTGATTAAAATCAGACCACTCCTTCTATAACCTAATTTTTTCGATTTTCAATATTTATCAGGGGGACCTCGACACAAAAGCAAGCTAAGAACACTCGCAGATGCTTATAGTACAACTGTGTAAATTTTCAAGAAAATCGGTTCAGCCATTTTGGAGTCTATAGATAACGGACACTCACACACACATACACACAGAGACAAAGTTCCATTTATAAATAAGTTTTTATATATATATATTAACCTCTATGAGTTTAAATAAATCTAAAACCTAAATCTTTTGAATGCAGATTACTTCCCCTTTGTTGGTTGATTTTGTTTAGTGGCATATCAACCTCGATGGGTTATTTAATGCCGAAATCTAAACCTTTTGAATCAGTTAAGAGGTTCCGTACAACTCCAGTAAGAACTTGATTCCTCCTGCTGTCCTTTACCTTTACAAGAACGAAATCAGACACGAAATTGAGTACTGCTGTGGGCAGAAGCTCAACATTCAGCACTTTTTAGTTCAAAACATCTCTACGTGGGCTTACGGCCTATCACATTGAATACACCGGTTCTCGCTCGATTACTGAAGTTAAACAACATTGAGCCTGGTCAGTACTTAGATGGGTGACCGATTGGGAATACCAGGAGCTGTAAGCGTTTAGTAATGGATGTGCGTTCTTACGGCCATATCACGTTGAATACACCGGTTCTCGCTCGATTAACGAAGGTAAGCAACATTGAGCCTGGTCAATACTTAGATGGGTGACAGCTTAGAAATACCATGAGCTGTAAGCATTTAGTGACGGATGTGCATGCTTAAGGCCATATCACGTTGAATACACCGGTTCTCACTTGATCACCAAAGTTAAGCAATGTTGAGCCTGGTCAGTACTTTGATGGGTGACCGTTTGAGAATACCAGGTGCTGTAAGCGTTTAGTGACAGATGTGCGTGCTTACGGCCATATCACATTGAATATACCAGTTCTCGCGCAATCACCGAAGTTGATCAATGTTGAGCCTGGTCAGTACTTAGATGGGTGACAGCTTAGGAATACCAGGTGCTGTAAGCGTTTAGTGACAAATGTGTCTGCTTACAGCCATATCACGTTGAATACACCAGTTCTCATTGGATCATCAAAGTTAAGCAATGTTGAACCTGGTCAGTACTTAGACGAGTAACTGCTTGGGAATACCAGGAGCTGTAAGCGTTTAGTGACGAATGGGCATTGTGGTGCAGTGGATATCGGCTCGGAAAGAGAAATCGGTGAGCCAATTTTGAATTTCAGTTGAATATCCTGTATTCACTTAAGCACTGGTACCCTTGGGAAAGGTATTAATCAGTCTCTTCCCTTCAGTTATGGGTTAAATAACAAGGGTAGGATTTGGGGACCCTGTTTTTAAAAACAAATCCCAATGAATCTTGATACTCAAAAAGAAAAATGTATTACTAGACACAAAACTTATATAAAAACAAGAATAAATTTTTGAAAGAAAAGAGTATTACCAGCAATAAATAAATAAATATAAATTTAGTTGGCAATAAATGACCCGCCAAGGTTGATTTGCCATAAAAACAAAACAACCAACCAACATAAAAGCTTAAACATAGCACCTTGTCTGTAGTTTTTAATGAAATCTTGTATGAAAGAGGAATTGCTGCCTATATACACAATATATATATCAGCATTTAGGGTGATTCGGACAAGTTCATCTTTGCTTCTTTGCCTTGTAATATTTTGCAAAGTTATAATAATAAAAGAACCATTCTATTTTAATTTAGAATTATCCACTTAAAATGAAATACATAATTTCTTTTAGAAAATTTGGGTGGCCAAATAATTATGGCCAGTATATATATATATATATATATATATATATATATATATATAATATATATATGAGTAGGATATATGGATTGAAATCCGACAAGATGAATAGAATAATTAAAGAACAGGTATGAAAAGTTATTTTTAATTTAACATGCTTCACCTAAATAAAATGTTTCACTTAAATAAAATTCTTCAGAGATTTGTTAACACAAATGATATATATATATATATCAGCATGCAGTGTATATACAGAAGAATCCAAAGGAGTATCCTGTGCATACAGTGGTTAGATAACTTTCTAAGAGAGCTCTAAATATATATGTATATAAATACATATAGAGCAAATATAAGAAAAATTAAGGTAGACACGTTATTTCATGGTAAATCGGAAGTATAGGCCTATTTCAGGCGAACCATCATCAGCTTCCGTCTGTAAAATCTTTTGTACAATAAAGACGAAAGCTGATGATGGTTTGCCTGAAATAGGCCTATACTTATGATTTACCATGAAATAATGTGCCTGCCTTAATTTTTCTTATATATATATATTGGTGCGTGGCTGAGTGGTTAGAATGCTTACTTTCTGACTATGAAGCTCGGATTCAAATCTCATCATGGTTGACTTGTCAGGGAGGTGACAATGTTATCAGTCTAGAGGAGGGGATCCCAGTGTGCAGCACCTTTCAAATGTGCCTGAAAACCATACCAGGGGTTGAACCAAGCCTTGTAAGTGAAATTGGGTAGACGGCTCCCTTTGAGGAGTCATTAATGGTTTTGCTAGCTCAAACTCATAAGTCATTGTGACCGAGGGTCTGAGTGTCCTGGCCTTGTTCAGACTTTTCTTCACGCTAGATAATGCGTTTTCTCCCTGAAACTGTAACAGCATAGTTGCAGTATAAACCACAGGTGAGCTCTGTTGAACAAATACAAGTGTGCCTGCGCAGGCATCTGCAATAGGGATTAGCTAGCCGCTCTGGTAGAGGAATATCCTCGAATATAAGTGGCCAGCCATTATTCTATAACAGTACTGATGAGCAGTGATACAGCAAAACAGATCTGTCTGCGAATGTATATATATATACACACACACACAGACACACATATAGATAAATCGATAACTTCAGAGTATAATGATGAAAAAAATATCGTTTCTCAGCATAATCAAATTTGTTTTAATGCACTTAATTCAGTGGAGAATATAAATCATGAAGATTATACAGTGATAATTTCAGATCAAAATGCAATTAAGAACAACATGTAAGTTTGTAGACTTACAGATCCTCCCAGTTATATAGATAGAAAGTCGCAATATTATTTAAGACAATCAGTTGATCCGAATGTTTGATTGCATGAAGTTCTAAGAAGAAGTGAGAATCACAGAAAGTTCCAAAAAGATAAAATTGGAAAGAAGCCAAATGTTGAACTGTTTTTGTTTCAATAAAGGAATCAGGACGGCCATCAGCATGTCAGAAAATGTTTGAAGTGAAAATGGTTTGAAGTTATGCTGAATCTTCCTTAGCATCGGATGGGATTCATTGATGTAACTAATTAAAGGCCAGAAAAATTAATAACATGACCAAAATAATGAATCGTTTTTGAATCTTCGTCTCCCTTTTATGAAGCATTTATCATCTATTTTTATTTTTCTAATTTATACAGAAACAACTTCCTTGGTTTCATTTTACTTGATCTTTCTATCTTCAGCTGTTTTCTCCATTTTTTTCTTTTTAATTTATTGTTTTCCTCTTTTTTTCTCTTTTTTCTTTTCTCGTTCACCTCACTTCCAAATCCTTTTCTTTCTCCTTCTCATTCTTTTTTACCATACCATCTTCATCACATTCACGCCCGTCATTTCTAACTTATTCACTTCTACATTTTATCTTTTTTCTTTTCCCATTCACCTCTCTTTCAAATCTTTTTCTTTCTCTGATTCATTCTTCTTATCTCATCACTTTCATTTGTCTCTCCCTTTTTCTTTAAAATTTACCTCTGTTTATTTTTAGTCTTTTTTTCTTCTCTTGTTCACCTCTCTTTTAAATCTTTTTCTTTCTCTGATTCATTCTTCTTTACCTTATCACTTTCATTTGTCTCTCCCTTGTCCTTTCTAATTTACCCTCTTGTTTTTTTTGTCTTTTTTCTTTTCCCCTTCACCTCTCTTTCAAATCTATTTCTTTCTTTCTTCTCTTCACTCTTCATTACCTCATGAACTTCATCTCTTTCTCCCTCCTTATTTCTCATTTATGCAATTCCTCATTTCTTGTTTTTTTTCTTCTCCAGTTCACCTCTCTTTCCAATCTTTTCTTTTCTCTTCTTCATTCTTCTTTCTCTCACTCTCTTCATCTCTTTCTCCCTTTCTTTCTAATCTATCCTCTTCCACTTTGTTTGTCTTTTTTCTTCTCTTGTTCACCTCTCTTTCACATCTATTTATTTCTCCTCTTCACTCATCATTTCCTCACCAACTCTTTCTCCTTCCTCCTTTCTAATCTATTCTCTTCTTTTTTTTTGTCTTTTTCTTTTAGCATTTACTTCACTTCTAAATATTTTTTCTTCTTCATTCTTCTTTCTCACATCATCTTCATCTCATTCTCTGTGATCCTTTCTAATTTCTCCTCTTCCTCTTTTTTCTCTTTTTTCTTCTCTCATTTTACCTCACTCCCAAATTCTTTTTCTTTCTCTTCTTCATTCTTCTTTCTCACATCATCTTCATCTCATTCTCCCTCATCCTTTCCAATTCATGCACTTCCTCTTTTTTGTCCTTTTTCTTACCTCCCAACATTCTTTCAAGTCTATTTCTTTCTCCTTCTTTTCTTCACTATCTTCATTTTTTTCTCCCTCCTTCTTTCCAATATATCCCCTTTCTTTTCTTGTCTTTTTTCTACTCCCTTTCACCTAACCTCAAATCTTTTTCTTTCTCATCTCCATTCTTCTTTCTTTCACTATTTTTATCTCTTTCTCCCTCCTTCTTTCTAATCATTAATCTTTCTCTTCATTTTACCCCGACTTCCACCTAACTTCGAAATCTATATTTGCTCCTCTTCATTCTTCATTATAACACAATCTCTTTCTTCCTCATTCTTTACAATCTATCCTCTTTTATCTTTTTCTTTTCCCTTTCACCTCCTTCCTGATCTTTTTCTTTCCTCCTCATCTTCTTTTTCTCCCCATCTTCATCTCATTCTCTGTCATCCTTTCTAATTTCTCCTCTTCCTCTTTTTTCTCTTTTTTCTTCTCTTATTTTACCTCACTCCCAAATTCTTTTTCTTTCTCTTCATTCTTCTTTCACACACCATCTTCATCTCATTCTCTGTGATCCTTTCTAATTTCTCCTCTTCCTCTTTTTTCTCTTTTTTCTTCTCTCATTTTACCTCATTCCCAAATTCTTTTTCTTTCTCTTCTTCATTCTTCTTTCACACACCGTCTTCATCTCATTCTCTGTGATCCTTTCTAATTTCTCCTCTTCCTCTTTTTTCTCTTTTTTCTTCTCTCATTTTACCTCATTCCCAAATTCTTTTTCTTTCTCTTCTTCATTCTTCTTTCACACACCATCTTCATCTCATTCTCTGTCATCCTTTCTAATTTCTCCTCTTCCTCTTTTTTCTCTTTTTTCTTCTCTCATTTTACCTCATTCTCAAATTCTTTTTCTTTCTCTTCTTCATTCTTCTTTCACACACCATCTTCATCTCATTCTCTGTGATCCTTTCTAATTTCTCCTCTTCCTCTTTTTTCTCTTTTTTCTTCTCTCATTTGACCTCACTCCCAAATTCTTTTTCTTTCTCTTCTTCATTCTTCTTTCACACACCATCTTCATCTCATTCTCTGTGATCCTTTCTAATTTCTCCTCTTCCTCTTTTTTTCTCTTTTTTCTTCTCTCATTTTACCTCATTCCCAAATTCTTTTTCTTTCTCTTCTTCATTCTTCTTTCACACACCGTCTTCATCTCATTCTCTGTGATCCTTTCTAATTTCTCCTCTTCCTCTTTTTTCTCTTTTTTCTTCTCTCATTTTACCTCATTCCCAAATTCTTTTTCTTTCTCTTCTTCATTCTTCTTTCACACACCATCTTCATCTCATTCTCTGTGATCCTTTCTAATTTCTCCTCTTCCTCTTTTTTCTCTTTTTTCTTCTCTAATTTTACCTCATTCCCAAATTCTTTTTCTTTCTCTTCTTCATTCTTCTTTCACACACCATCTTCATCTCATTCTCTGTCATCCTTTCTAATTTCTCCTCTTCCTCTTTTTTCTTTTTTCTTTTTTTCTTCTCTCATTTTACCTCATTCCCAAATTCTTTTTCTTTCTCTTCTTCATTCTTCTTTCACACACCATCTTCATCTCATTCTCTGTGATCCTTTCTAATTTCTCCTCTTCCTCTTTTTTCTCTTTTTTCTTCTCTCATTTTACCTCATTCCCAAATTCTTTTTCTTTCTCTTCTTCATTCTTCTTTCACACACCATCTTCATCTCATTTTCTGTCATCCTTTCTAATTTATCCACTTCTTTTTTTGGTCATTTTTTTTCCTTCAAACTTTCTTTCAAAATCTTTTTCTTTCTTCTCATTCGCCTTCTTTTCCTCACCATCTTCAACTGCTTCTCCCTCCTTCTTTCCGGCTTACAGCCTATCAGGTTGTATACACCGGTTCTCGCTCAATCACCGGTTAAGCAATGCTAAGCCTGGTCAGTACTTAGATGAGTAACCGCTTAGAAATACCAGGTGCTGTAGACGTTTAGTGATGGATGTGCGTGCTTATGGCCATATCACGTTGAATATACCAGTTCTGGTTCGATCACTGAAGTTAAGCAACTTTGAGTCTGGTCAGTAGTTAGATGGGTGACAGCTTAGGAATACCAGGTGCTGTAAGCGTTTAGTGACAAATGTGTCTGCTTACAGCCATATCACGTTGAATACACCAGTTCTCGTTGGATCATCAAAGTTAAGCAATGTTGAACCTAGTCAGTACTTAGATGAGTAACCGTTTGGGAATACCAGAAGCTGTAAGCGTTTAGTGACGGATGGGCATTGTGGTGCAGTGGATATCGGCTTGGAGAGAGAAATCGGTGAGCCAAGTTCAAATTTCAGTTGAATATCCTGTATTCACTTAAGCACTGATACCCTTGTGAAAGGTATTAATCCATCCCTTCCCTCCAGTTATGGGTTAAATAACAAGGGTAGGACTTGGGGACCCTGTTTTTAAAAACAAATCCCAATGAATCTTGATACTTGAAAAGAAAAAAAAGTATTACTAGACGCAAAACTTATATAAAAACAAGAATAAATTGTTGAAAGCAAAAGGTATTAATAGCAATAAATAAATAAAAATTTAATTGGCAATAAATGACCCTCCTAGGTGTTGATATGCCATAAAAACAAAACAACCAACCAAATCCTTCTTTTCAGTCTATCGTCTTTCTTTTCTTTTGTCTTATTTTTCTCCAATTCACCTTACTTCAAATCTTTTTTCTCTTCTTCATTTATCTTCCCTATCACCATTTTCATCCCTTTCTCCAATTTTTCTTTCTAAACTATCCTCTTTCCCTTTTTTGTCTGTCTTTTATCCCATTTACCACACTTTTAAATCTTTTTCTTTCTTCTCTTCACTCTTCATTACCTCACCAACTTCACCTTATGATCACATGTATTTCCACACAACTACATTCACTCATTGTATATATACACACATGACAATCATGTGATAATCTTGCTTTCCTGCTTGTTTATGGGATGTATATATAGCAGACACGTGGTACACCCAGAAACAGTTGTAGCAGAACCAGAAAACACAAAGGAAGGCAGTCCACAGCTGCCCCCAATAGCAGCATGCTATTGTGGGGTTCCTGTTCTTCAATACCAAGCAATTCTTTCACACGCCCACACTAATTGTAAGACGCAAGTAGATGCCTTTTTATTTCTTTAAATAACACTTGTACATTTTTACCGGATGTGCGTTGTGGCGCAGTGGATATCGGCTCGGAACGAGAAATTGGGGAACCAAGTTCGAATTCCAGTTGAATTTCTTGCATTCATTTACGCACAAATACCCTTAGGAAAGGCATTAATCCATCTCTTCCCTCCAGTTATGGGTTAAATAATAGGACAGACTGGGTTCTCTAGCCTTGGTCGGCAACCAGTCTACCGCAGAAAGCAATGGCAACCTACTGCGGGATAATCTTCTGCCCAGTCAGTCATGTCTCTTTCGAGACATGATCGCCGAAGCATGTATCACGTATGGCACTTAACTGACTGACATTTTTACCAATCTATCAATATTATTCCTCACACAACTTACATATGACACTGTTAAATCTTCCAATGACAAAGAACTTTACAACTGATCTCAGTTGCTCTAACACAATCTTATGTAGAAAATGATAGACATTTTAATCAGACACATTTAATGTCTGTACAAAGTATGAAATTTGTGTTATTTGTTAATGCACTTGTCATTATATGCATTAGTCGCCATAGCAACCTCTTTCTCCCTCCTCCTTTCTAATTTATTCTCTTCCTCTTTTTTGTCTTTTTCTTCTTCATTCTTTTTTCTCTCACTCTCTTCACCTCTTTCTCCCTCCTCCTTTCTAATCGATTCTCTTCCTTTTTTTAAAATTTTTTTCTCTCCTATCTTTTTTCAAATCTATTTCTTTCTCCTTATGCTTCTTCTCTTCCTCACCAACTTCATCTCTTTCTCCCTCCTCCTTTCTAATCGATTCTCTTCCTCTTTTTTGTCTTTTTCTTCTCACATTTACTTCACTTCTAAATATTTTTCTTTCTCTTCTTCATTCTTCTTTCACGCACCATCATCATCTCATTCTCTGTGATCCTTTCTAATTTCCTCCTCCTTCCTTTTTTCTTTTTTCTTTTTTCTTTTTTCTTCTCTCATTTACCTCACTCCCAAATTCTTTTTCTTTCTCTTCTTCATTCTTCTTTCATGCACCATCATCATCTCATTCTCTGTCATCCTTTCTAATTTCTCCTCTTCCTCTTTTTTCTCTTTTTTCTTCTCTCATTTTACCTCACTCCCAAATTCTTTTTCTTTCTCTTCTTCATTCTTCTTTCACACACCATCTTCATCTCATTCTCTATCATCCTTTCTAATTTCTCCTCTTCCTCTTTTTTCTCTTTTTTATGCATTTCCACTTGTGGCCTTTTTTTCTTCTTCCACTTTTCTTTCAAATCTCTTTCTTTCTCTTCATTCTCCTTCTTTTCCTTACCATCATCATCTCTTTCTCCCACCTTCTTTCTAATCTATCTTCTTCCCCTTATTTTGTCTTTTTCCTTCTCCTGTTCACCTCTCTTTCAAATCTCTTTCTCCTCTTCACTCTTCATTACCTCACCAACTTCATTTCTTTCTCCCTCCTCAATTCTCATCTATTCTTTTCCTCATTTTGACTTTTTCTCCTCACATTTACTTCACTTCTAAATATTTTTCTTTCTCTTCTTCATTCTTTTTTCTCTCACTCTCTTCACCTCTTTCTCCCTCTTCCTTTCTAATCTAATCTCTTCCTTTTTTTTTGTTTTGTTCCTCTCCCCATCCTTTTATCAAATTTATTTCTTTCTCCTCATGCTTCTTCTTTTCCTCAACATTTTCATCTCTTTCTCCCTTCTTCTTTCTAGTCTATCCTCTCCCTCTTTATTTGTCTTTTTTCTTCTTCCATTTACCTTATTCCAAATCTTTTTCTTTGTTTTTTTCATTCTTCTTCCCCTCAACATCCACATCTCTTTCTTTCTCTTTCTTTCTAAACTATCCTCATTTTCTACTTGGTCTTTTTTTTCTTCTCCCTTCCACCTAATTTCCAAATCTATTTTTTTTTCTTTCCTTCATTCTTCATTATCTCACAATCATCATCTCCTTCTTTCTCCTTCTTTTTAATTTATGCATTTCCTCTTTATTGTCTTTTTTCTTTTCTCTTTCAACTTTCTTTCAAATCTTTTCTTTTCTCTTCTTCATTCTTCTTTCTCTCACACTCTTGATTTCTTTCTCTCTCCTTTTTCCTAATCTATCCCCCTCCTCCTCCTCTACCTTTATCTTTTTCCTCTCCTTTTCACATTGATTCCAAACTTTTTTCTTCATTTTTCTTCCTCTCACTTTCTCTTCATCTCTTTTTTGTTTTTTTATTATTCATATCACCCAAGCAAGGCAGTAATGCCACTGATGCACAGGGGGCTACGTAAGAGTGAAAAGATTGGAAAAGAGAAAGCCGGAAACCACATCCTAAACAGGGAACAAGGGATGAGCCTCACCACCTGTTCAATAGACGTAGGTGGAGTGTGAACCGGGCCATAGTCTAGTCTATCTACTCCAATTGAAAAAAAAAAGAAAAAGAAAAAAGAAAAGAGTAAAAAGATTGGAAAAGAGAAAGCCGGAAACCACATCCTAAACAGGGAACAAGGGATGAGCCGCTTCACCTGTTCAATAGACGTGGGTGGAGTGTGAACCGGGCCATAGTTTAGTCTATCTACTCCAATTGAAAAAAAAAAGAAAAAGAAAAGAGTAAAAAGATTGGAAAAGAGAAAGCCGGAAACCAAATTCTAAACAGGGAACAAGGCATGAGCCTCTTCACCTGTTCAATAGACGTGGGTGGAGTGTGAACTGGGCGATTCTCCCTTCTTTCTAATTTATCCTCTTCCACTTTGCCTTTTTTCTTCTCCCTTTCCCCTCATCTCCTTTTCTTCTTTCCTCCTCATTCTTCTTTCTCTCACTCTCTTCATCTCTTTCTCTCTGCACCTTTTTGGGTCTTTTTTTGTCTTTCTTTTTTCCCTTTCACCTCACTTACAGATCTTTTTACCTCCTCTCCATTTTTCTTTCCCGCACTATCTATCAGGTCGGTGTAAAAGTTTTTTGCCGGTTTGTAAAAGCGGCATTTTAAATCAATGTGCGTTGTGGTGCATTGGATATCGGCTCAGAACGAGAAATCGGGGAGCCGAGTTCGAATTCCAGCTGAATTCATTGCATTCACTTACACGCAAATACCCTTGGGAAAGGTATTAATCCGTCTATTCCTTCCAGTTATGGGTTAAATAACAGGGTAGATTGGGTTCTATAGCCTTGGTCGGCAACCAGTCTACTGCAGAAAGCAATGGCAACCTACTGTGGGATAATCTTCTGCCCAGTCAGTCATGTCTCTTTCGAGACATGATCGCCAAAGCGTGTATCACGTATGGCACTTAACTGACTGAATTTATTTTCTGCATATTGTTATTACTTAAACATATCACCATGATTAATTCATAACTTTTTCTTTCAGAATTATTAAGGCATCATTCATATTTTTCTGCAGTATTCTCACCCATGTTCTTTCCATCTAAAGAACACATTAGGCATGCTCTACTCTAAGAGTTTCACAGAGGTTCCAATGCAAATACGTGTTTCTTGTTGCGAATCTCTTCTTTCACAACACCTTCAGACACCATTTTTAGGTAGGCTTGTCACAGGTGATGAGAAGTGGATTCTCTACCATAACGTTAAATGTTGGCGATCGTGGATAAATCGAGAAGAAAGACCAGTTCAGCAACCGAAAGTAGGAATCCATCCAAAAAAGATCATATTGAACATATGGTGGGGTATTGAAGCGATCATCCATTACAAACTTTTAGACAGCAGTCAAACCATTACTGCTCGTCTCTATTGTGATCAATTTTGCTTTACTTATGTTTCCAACTATTATCTTCATTCAGTCAGTTAAGTGCCATACGTGATACACGCTTGGGCGATCATGTCTCGAAAGAGACATGACTGACTGGGCAGAAGATTTTCTATCCTGCACTTTAAACTATAGCTGGAAGTAGAAGAGACGGATTGTATTAATAAGTATTAATTAGTGGGGGATCAGTTTATTACTTACTAACAATAGAAAACTGATCCCCCACTTTTTCCCACTAGAAGCTTTACTTATGTTTCCAACTATTATCTTCATTCAGTCAGTTAAGTGCCATACGTGATACATGCTTGGGTGATCATGTCTCGAAAGAGACATGACTGACTGGGCAGAAGATTATCCCACAGTAGGTTGCCATTGCTTTCTGCGGCAAACTGGTTGCCAGCCAAGGCTATAGAACCCAATCTGTCCTGCTATTTAACCCATAGCTGGAGGGAAGAGACGGATTAATACCTTTTCTAACAGTATCTGTGCAATGTGAATGCAATGGATTCATTACTTAATAAAAATAGAAAAATGATTCCCCACTTTATGTTCACTGGTATCTAATATTAACATTTAGCATGAATATATGCTGAAAAATTTGTTTATTTTCTGTCTGAATTTTTTGTACAAGCAGTTATTATTTGTACTATTCACATTTGGAATACTGTCCTCATCTTTGTTGTTATTACGATATTTCAACCATTGTGCTTTCCTCAGGGGTATAATAATCTGCATTTAAACTTTTAGAGATTGTAGCTATTGAGATGTTGAAGAAATGATAAGAGATGGATGGGAATCAAATAGATAAAAGATGGCAATTGATGTTGCATTTAAACTTTTTTGGAGATTGTAGCTATCTGGGAAGCAAGAAAATGGAAGAAAGTTCTACAAAAGGGAAGTGTGAGGAAAGAAACAATTAGAGTAGAAGAGACAATTATATTTAACTATTTCGATTGTAAAATGCCAATCTAGTAGTACAAATAAATACATATGGTTGAGATACAAGGAAAAAAAGCTCATCAGGGAAGTTGGCACAAAAATACTTGTAGAAAAGACAGAGGGAAGCCACATTACATCGGTGAGAAAGTGACTGTAGGCAGGCTGCCAGGGCAGGGTCAATTACATTGCAGATCCTCCTTTGGATTTTGTTGAAAACATCAAGATGAATAATGGTACAAAGATGAATATTACAAACAAAAAAAATAATTTATTATAATTCGTAATTAAAGATGATAAATAAAATTCTGAAAAAGATTTATTCATTGTTCTATTATGATTCAATATTTAATGAGATATCTGGGCTTGACATTTTCTAGTATTGTTTCTTTCCAATTTTGGAGAGGCAAACTCTTAAATCATCTTTCAGGGATTCTAACCATGATCGATTTTTGTTTTTAAAATGGTTTATTGCAGAAAATGAATAACTTCATTATTTTGACTTACATGCCTGCAACAGTAGCATTACAATCAACAACAGAAATAAAATAAAAAATGTAGATATTTTTGGATAATAAGATCAATACTTGCTGGTAATGGCTGTTCTTTTCTATAAGTGGCTGGAATAATATGCTTTTTAAAGAATTGGTGTATTTTCATGTTAAACATTTAATATCAGTTCTGTCTATATCTAAACATATTTATAAATGGAGCTTTGTCTCTGTGTGTGTGTGTGTCAGTGTCTGTGTGTATCCGTTACCTATAGACTCTGAAATGGCTGAACTGATTTTCTTGAAAATTTACACAGTTGTACTATAAGCATCTGCGAGTGTTCATAGCTAGACTTTGTGTCAAGGTACCCCCAATAAATATCGAAAATCGATAATCAAAAAAATCGGGTTATAGAAGGAGCTGTCCGATTTTAATCAAATTTGATACACTCATAGACGAAGACAAAAGAAACGATATTCAGAAGTTTCAAGGTTGCAGTTCTTACAATCGTGCAGAAAATCGATAATATATATATATATATATATCCGAGTGGGTACAGCACGAAGAAAGAATTTTTCTGTCCAAAACATTTATTTAAAACAGTGCTCGCTATATGATGCATAGAGCTGTGAATATTTATTATAAATTATGTTTTAGAACATGTACATTATTTTTTAATACATAATTTAATATATTAAAAAATATTAAAAAAAAATAATGTACATGTTCTAAAACATAATATATATATATATATATATATATATATATATATATATATATATATAAAAGGCAAGATGTTTGTGTGTGTGTCTGTTTATCTGTCTGTATGTCCTTTATACAAATCCACAATTTTTATCCGATTCTCACCAAACTTCACACAAATATTCTTTAGGCTGAGTCTGAGCTCCAGGCCCATGGATTAGTTTTAAAGCTTTCATTACACCAGAGCAACGCCGGGCTATACTGCTAGTTTGGAATAAGATTAAATGTGCAATTAAAAAATAATAAATGACAGCAGTAAAATACTGGAAGACCTCAACAGATTTATTTTCATTCTATGTGCCATGTCTCATATAAATAAAACTTGTAACAGAATTAGATCCGAAATAGGAAAAGATTG
This sequence comes from Ascarosepion bandense, assembly GCA_037127315.1. NCBI lineage: Eukaryota > Metazoa > Mollusca > Cephalopoda > Sepiida > Sepiidae > Ascarosepion > Ascarosepion bandense. The sequence continues at coordinate 738,931 of JBBBDQ010001729.1, forward strand.
CTGGCATATCTGGGTTAGTGCTACCCAGTTTTCCGTGCCCAGCCTCGGTAGAATTTGAGAGCGCTTACATGACCTTGTGAGTGATGAAATATTCTCCACCCTGCAAATACACATGCATAAGCACAAAAACACAAAAAGAGAAAAAAAAATCAACCCGACACCAATAACAATAAATTATTTTTTAATGTAGTATAAAAATAGCAAACAAGATAAAATAGGCAGTCAGTTGCTGAAAGCTCCTGATCAGAGCGCTGAACAATTACAAAAACGTTTGTTTACAAATGTCTGGAGTCAGGGGACTGAATTTAATATCAATAATCTATGTGACAAATTTTATGTCTCTCATAATCATATATATATTTGTCATCCACATACAAGCTTGTTTTGCTGTATCACAGCTCATCAGTGTGGCTAGACATCTACTTGGTTATCAAAACTCAACTGTTATATATATATATATATATATATATATATATATATATATATATATATATAGAGTTATCTGCATACAGTCCTGTTTCACTGTATCACAGCTCATCCGTATGGCTAGATGTCTGATTGCATCCAGCTGTGATTGAAACCTGACCAAACTGACATCAGTCTGATATTCTACTCCTAAGTTATTGGTGCAGATTTTAATGTGTTCTATACACAATGTAAACAAATGCCAATAGCTAAGAGTGTTCAATTCATATATATATATATATATATATATATATATATATATATATATATGTAGATATATACATATAGATATGAATTGAATACTCTGTTCAATTCATATATATATATATATATATATATGAATTGAACACTCTTGGCTACTGGCATTTAATCAACTTTGCTTGAATAGATAAATATATATATATAAATATAATATATATATATATAGAGAGAGAGAGTGAGATATAATACAGATAGATAGATAGATAGATAGATAGATAGATAGATAGATATATTTTCCATTTGTAAACAACTTATCACATGACCTAGGTTTCTATCATGAGTCGCATAATAACTCATTTACAAATGGAAAATATTCAAAAGTTTTACAATATAATTGTATTAAACACTTTTTAATACACATGTGCACTGATCTAATCTTATTATGACCAGAAACTAAGTAATTAAACAACCGAGATATATATATATATAGTCATCTGCAGACAGGTCTGGTTCGCTGTATCACAGCTCATCAGTACGGTTAGACAGCCGATTGCTTTTTACCCAGGATTGAAACCCGCCCGAATTGTCATCAGTCGGCAATTCTAACTCTGAGCTATGGGTGCTCAGTAGAAGGAGGTAGACTTTTTAGCATGTATATTATCATTATACATGCCCAGTAGCTGAGAGTGTTCTAATTCATTGCTGAATGAACGATATATATATTCAAACAAGGTTCATTAAGTATAACTCTTTAACTCAAGAATTTAAATGGTAGATGGCTAGACTACTACCAAAGAGGTACAAGTGTGCTAGCTGAAAGCGAACTTTGTATACTACCACAGTTTTCAGCAAGACTAAGTACACTTCAAGTCATCTTATATTTCTTGATTGTGTTATCTTCATTCAATGCAAGAAAAACATAACAGTAACTGATAAAATTGGTCTTATTGGATTTTTCATTTAAATACTTGACCAAAGCAGCAGAAAAAGATGTGGACTCAAGACAGCTTATCCACAATTTTAATACCAATACACAAAAGCTTATTAGAAATTTTGAAAAATACAATAAAAAATTAAATCTGAAAATTAATAATAATAACCTTCTGTATTTTTGAAATGAGGTATTTTAACTATTTGCATTGTTCAGACTGTTGTCCTCATCTTTTTTTTTTTTTTTGCCATGTTCACTCCTTTGACATCTGTCAATATTTCTGAGATAAGATTTTGCAACTATTTACACTATGTACAAAGTTCGGGCTGTTGTCCTCATCTTTGTTGCCATATTCACTCATTCAATGTCTGTATATATTTCTGAGATGAGGTATTGCAACTATTTACACTATTTACATTGTTTGGACTGTTGTCCTCATCTTTATTGTCATATTCTCTCCTTCAACATCTGTCTATATTTCTGAGATGAGGTATTGTAACTATTTACACTATTTACATTGTTTGGACTGTTGTCCTCATCTTTATTGTCATATTCACTCCTTCAACATCTGTCTATATTTCTGAGATGAGGTATTGTAACTATTTACACTATTTACATTGTTTGGACTGTTGTCCTCATCTTTATTGCCATATTCACTCCTTCAACATCTGTCTATATTTCTAAGATGAGGTATTATAACTATTTGCATTATTTACATTTTTCAGACTGGTGGCTTTCAAAGGACAGCAAGCCTCCTTCCTACACCTAGAATCTCCTTGATATTCTATCAGATTTTAGAAGCACGGCTACAACCCCCAGAAATTTAAATGCAATGTCAATTTCTATCTCTCATCCACTTGATTCCAGTCCTTTCTACATCACCCTGTATATCTTGTTCTTTTCCTTTCTCTCTACCTTTGCAACTGTCTTCACACCTGTGTTCCTACCCTTCTCTTGCCCTTTCTCTGACACCTCCTGTAACTGGTTTGTCTTTCTCTTCACTCTCCTTCTGACTAAACTTTTACTATTATATACCCCACTGCGCATCAGTGGTGGTACTGCCTTGCTTGGGGTGAAACGACAAAAAAAAACAAAAAAACTCTCACCTGTATAGTCTCAATTTTCCTTGATTTCCAGTTCCTCTAACATTTTACTCAAATTTTTAGGACTGTTTTCAATCAGTCAGTTAAGTGTCATACGTGATACACACTTTTGGTGATCATGTCTTGAAAGAGACATGACTGACTGGGCAGAAGATTATCCTGCAGTAGGTTACCATTGCTTTCTGCAGTAGACTGGTTGCCAGCCAAGGCTATAGAACCCAATCTGTCCTATTTAACCCATAACTGGAGGGAAGAGATGGATTAATACCTTTCCCAAGGGTATTTGTGTGAAAGTGAATGCAATGAATTCAACTGGAATTCGAACTCGGTACCCCGATTTGTTGTTCCGAGTCGATATCCACTGTACCACAATGCACATCCGTCACGAAATTCTCAGTACTCTGATAAAAACTGGTATAACTGTTATCTTCATGTTTTAAAATTTTTTTAACTAAATGGCAATGTTAAAATATTTCTTTAGCTTTTCATTTATTGTCAGATCCGAAGCAACAAAAGCTGGTCTTCTAACGTGGATTGGGTAATTTGTTACCTGCGGATTTTGATTCTTTTATAATTTATGATAAATTTTGTTCTGTATATATATGCCCCTGGTCTGTCTGATGAAAATGCAGTTTCTTGCATAATTCTCAGTGTATTACCTTTCTCACCCAGTCAAGTGTTCGCTGTTCTCTCCTGTTTAGCTGTGTAGCTATTAATATCAACTCAGTTTCTTTCTCCCAATTGTTTCTCATTGTCCAACAATGACAATGAGTTAAAAAAAAACAAACTATTATGCAGCTCTGTGGGTGATGAATAATTTTCCATTCTACAACACCTTTCTTCACGATTGAAACATTGCTTGCTGTCATGAAGTTTTTTTTTAATCATATCACTATATGTAAGGTAGTAAAGCCACTAAGACAAGAGGTTACTGTGTTTGAAAGAATAAGAAAAAAGAAGCATTATTAAGGAATGAGAACAATAGAAGCATAATCAGGAAGACAGTATATAATAATTAATACTGCATTTAAATTTTTGAAGATTAAAGTTGGCTGGAAAGGATGGAGCCAGAAGAGAGTTCCACAAGGGAGAAAAGTTATGTTAACATAGGACTTATAATAATAGGAGAAGAAGAAAACATAATTAAGGAGAGAGAACAATAAAAGAACAGGAATCAAGAAGACAGTAAATAACAATTGATATTGCATTTAAATTTTTAAAGGTCAAAGTTGACTGGAAAGAAGGAACCAGAAGAGAGTTACACAAGCAAGAGAAGAAACTGTTAGCATAGGACTTATAACAATATGAGAAGAAGAAAACATAATTAAGGAGAGAGAACAATAAAAGAACAGGAATCAAGAAGACAGTAGAACATCATTGACATTGCATTTAAATTTTTGAAGATCAAAGTTGAGTGGAAAGCAAGAAGCCGGAAGAGAGTTCCATAAGCGAGAGAAGAAAATGTTAGCATAGGACTTATAATAATATGAGAAGAAGAAAACATAATTAAGAAGAGAGAACAATAAAAGAAGAGGAATCAAGAAGACAGTAAGTAACGATTGATATTGCATTTAAATTTTTGAAGATCAAAGTTGACTGGAAAGTAAGAAGCCGGAAGAGAGTTCCCACAAGCAAGAGAAGAATGCTGAGAATACCATGTACTGAACATGAGAACATGTACTCAACAAGATTTTAGAGAAAATGCTAAAGGATACTTAATATCAGGAAGAGATAGTTGAAATTTCTGGAGCACATAGTGAGAAAAGCAAATCTCTTTTTCTTATTTCTTTTTTAATTAATTTACCACATGCAAGGCAGTAAAGCCACTAAGACACAAGAGGGTTACTGGGTGTGAAAGAATTAAAAAACAGAAAATATTACGAAGGAGAGAGAGAACAGTAAAAAATCAATCGGAAAGGCAGTGGATAATGACTGACATCGTATTTAAATTTTTGAAGATCAAAGTTGGCCAGAAAGTGAGAAGCCAAAAGAGAGTTCCACAAATGAGAGGAGAAACTGTTAGCATAGAACTTATAATAATATGAGAAGAAGAAAACATAATTAATGAGAGAGAAGAAATTCTAAACAAAGCTAAGCTGGTGTTTGCAGCCAGAAGGAAGCAACGTATAGCATCCTCTAAGTTCGGCGCCAAAGATTACTGGCGACTCTGCAAAAACGTGCTCAACAAGAGTAAGACTTCAATACCCCCACTAATCAACAAATTTGAGGTCCTCACCTCCTCTGAGGATAAGGCTGAATGCTTTGCTTGTAGATTCTCTACCAATTTGACACTGGATTCGTCAGGAGTACCTACTCCCGACTTCCCACCTAGAACTAAGGCTGGACTGAATAACGTCAGCATTACACCCTGGCTGGTCTCTAAGATAATCTCAAAACTTGATCCTCACAAAGTGAGCAGTGGTGACGGAATCCCAATCATAGTCCTGAAGGAATGTGCACCAGAACTATCCTCTGTCCTCTCTAAACTCTATAACTTCTGCCTATCTGCATCCTGCTTGCCTGCCTGTTGGAAGTCCTCCTCTGTAGTACCTATATTTAAGAATACTGGCGGACCTTCGGACCCCGCTAATTATTGCCCTATCAGCCTCCTTCCGATCTTTGGTAAAATTTTTGAAGCTATTATCAACGCCGAGGTGATTCAGCATCTCACGGCCCACAGGCTTCTCTCGGACAAAGAGTACGGTTTCCGCTTCACCAGGTCTACTGCTGATATGCTAACGATCATTACCGAGTACATATACCAGGCTTTCGACAAGAATGGCGAAGCACAAACCGTTGCCTTGGACATCTCCAAAGCGTTCGACAGAGTCTGGCATGCTGGCCTTTTGTGCAAACTGCGGAGCTATGGTATAACTGGATATTTGTTTGATCTAATCCAGTCATTCCTCTCTAACTGCACATTGAAGATAGTATTAAATGGTCATGCCTCCCAAAACTACTATACGAACGCTGGTGTCCCTCAAGGTTTTATCCTGGGTCCCACACTCTTTCTGATCTACATTAATGATCTCCCAGATGCCATTAGATCTCGTGTAGGCATGTACGCCGATGACACCACAATCTACTCTCGCCTCGATCAAAAACACAGTGTGGGTGACAAAGCGAACCTCGCTGCCAAGCTTGAAAAGGACCTCCAATCCGTGGTGGACTGGGGTAGGAAATGGCTCGTAAATTTCAATGCCTCCAAAACGAAGCTGCTATCAATTAACTATCATAGACAATCGCACCTACCTCCCATTAGCATGGAACAGGCTTGCCTCCCTGAGAGTAAAACACTACACCTCCTTGGCCTTACACTCTCGACGGACCTCAAATGGAATGACTATATTGACTCCATTGCTAAGTCCGCTACTATGAAGGTTGGTTCTCTGTGCAGGGCCCGGAAATCTTTCCCATCTGAATCTATCCTGCATATATATAAATCTACCACCCGCCCATGTATTGAATACTGCTGCCATGTATTGAATACTGCTGGTCGGGTGCCCCTGCTACTCTCCTCGGGCTTCTTGACGAAATACAACAGAGAATCTGTAACGTGATCGATCTTGTCTTAGCGGACCGGCTGCAACCACTCTCTCACTGATGTGACGTGGCTTCCCTGTGCCTCTTCTACAATTACTGCTCCGATGAACTTAAGTCATTGGTGCCGCTTAGGTACGAATTTACACGAGATACTAGATTGGCAACTAGGTCCCACCTTTTACAGTGAAACCGATAAAATGTAACCGCAATTTCTATTCCAATGGCTTCTTTTCTCGCACTTCCTGCCTGTGGAATTCCCTTCCACATGCCTGCTTCCTCGACGGCTACAATCTCCAGGAGTTTAAGTGTAAGGTCAATAGACACCTCCTGACACACTAACTTGCATCTATTCTCTCAAACACTCTCACCATCTAACCAACCCTCATTCTCGGCACCCTTACCCATCTATCACCCTCCTTCTGACATTTCCTAGATCTAACCATCCTTTCTCATCACTTCCCTGACCCTATGTAACCCCCTGCGCTACAGTGGCAGTGGAATGTCTTGCTTGGGGTGAAATGATTAATATATATATATATATATATATATATATATACACATATGCGTGTGTGTGTGTGTGTGTGTGTGCATTATTGCAATATAATTAATTTAACATTTTCGTCACACAGAATTTGCCATGTTTCAGAATCATATTCTTACTATGACTCCATCTTCAAGTAATCATTTTTGGGGTGACTAACAGAAAATTTTTTTTCCAAATGTGAGAAGTTTTTTGATTTACAAGGTATAAACAGGTTCTGGTTGGGTTCTCAAATTACAGGGTCATGTCAGTTCAGTTAAGTACCATACGCAAAACACACTTGGGTGATCATGTCTCAAAAGAGACATGACTGACTGGGCAGAAGATTATCCCGCAGTAGGTTGCCATTGCTTTCTGCGGTAGACTGGTTGCCAGTCAAGGCTATAGAACCCAATCTGTCCTGTTATTTAACCCATAACTGGAGGGAAGAGATGGATTAATACCTTTTCCAAGGGTATTTGCGCATAAGTGAATGCAATGAATTCAACTGGAATTCAAACTCGGCTCCCCGATTTCTCATTCCGAGCTGATATCCACTGGACCACAACGCACATCCGCAGGGTCGTGTATTTATTCTTAAAGTGTCCATGCTAAAAGGGTACCAAGTTTTGAGCTATTTCCTTTTTTTTATATACGACAACTACAATCTATTTTTATTTTTATATTATAACTTGCATCATAGCCTGGCGTTGCCCATACAACTCAGAACATGTTAGTAGAACATTTTACGTGTCGCAGTTGCATCACGGTCACGTCAGGATTGTCACTCTTCCAGTGTTTCTGCTTGTACTATAAGCGTCTGCAAGTGTTCTTAGCTAGGTTTTGTGTCAAGGAACCCCGATAAATATCGAAAATCAATAATCGAAAAAATCTATATATATATATATATATATATATATATATATATATATATATATATATATATATATATATATATATATATATATATATATATATATATATATATATATATATATATATATATATATATATATAAATATATATATATATAGGTATATATATATATATATATATATATATATATATATATATATATATATATATATATATATATATATATATATATATATATATATATATATATATATATATATATATATATATATATATATATATATATATATATATATATATATATATATATATATATATATATATATATATATATATATATATATATATATACAAATATATATATATATATATATTTATATATATATAGGTACAATATATATATATATATATATATATATATATATATATATATTTATATATATTAATAACAATAATAACAATAATAACAATAATTATTAAACCGACTCTGCGTGTATTCTAATCTCAAAATTGTATAGAAGGGACTTTCTAAGACTATGAATAACCAGCAGAATCTAAATCCGTTATTGCCCTCGGCTATAAAGCTTTGGGCAAAGAGGGGGAAAAAAAAGAAAACTGCTTGGGACCGACAATACATACGGTTCCTCCCAGTAAAAAGAAAAAAAACCCTCAACGGAACAAACAACCAGAAAAGAAAAGTGCTCGATACACACAACCGACAAGTATTTAACTAGAAGGCAGTAACGCAGAGCAAACACACTAACAAAATAGCAAGATCACAAGACGACCGCGGTTTCCCCGCACAACGGGCGTTGTGCGAAACCGCGGTCGGTCTTGGCGATCTTGCTATTTTGTTAGTATATTTATATATATATAGGTACAAATATATATATATATATATATAATATATATATATATATATATATATATATATATATATATGTATATATATATAGGTACAAATATATATATATATATATATATATATATATATATATATATATATATATATATATATATATATATATATATATATATATATATATATATATATATATATATATATATATATATATATATATATATATATATATATATATATATATATATATATATATATATATATATATATATATGTATATATATATAGGTATATATATATATATATATATATATATATATATATATATATATATATATATATATATATATATATATATATAGGTACAAATCTATATATATATATAGGTATATATATATATATATATATATATATATATATATATATATTTATAGAAGGAAATTACTGCAAAAGTAATTCAAACTTACCAAAAAGGTAGCTTTTAAAATTCCACTTATCCTATCGGCACAATGCTTCTATGACGGTCTTTGGGAATCCAATTCGTAAAAGTTCAAATAATCTATTACTCTTGGGGTCATCAGGAGAGAATGTGCACCGTTTCGGGGCCTTCCTCTCTACGGTTTTCATTGCACACCGGCCCCCCTCACTGATATGAGGCCCCATTGTATTTTACCAACCATTTCAACGAAAAGCAAAAATGATTTTAAAATAAACGGTTAAAGAGAAAAATATTTTCACGTTTTTCTCCACGTTTGCGCGACAAAGTTAGCATATTGTTCTATTACGATATATTCCACATCGCGTCTCTCTTTTTCCAAATCCACATGGAACCATTTTCTGCTAACTCTATTAATTTCTTTATACTGCGGGCTCTGTTACGGCCTTTTATTCCTATTTCACCCAAAAATTTGTACAGGGTGCTTGACGCAAATCCTCTTGCTCCAATTTCCACGGCCTTAATGCTTACACTATAACCTTCTTTTTCCAGCTATGATTTTAAATCGTCGTATTTACTTTCTTTAAAATCATGGCTCTGTTCCATTCGGCTTTCATAAGGAATTGTTAATTCCACTAAAACAATGTTCTTATTTGAGAACAGAACAATATCTGGTCGAAAACCCTTTTTTGAGATTATTTTTGGGTAATTGATACTCCAGCCTTTAAGGTCTGCAGAGACTTCCCAATTGTTACCAGATTTAAGAAGGTTTTGTCCAAGTGTAGCTAAGTTTTTGGGCTGTTTAGAAGAGGCATAAATTCTTCCTCCTTTTGTAACAAATTTTTGGGTTGACTTCGAAGAATCAGGCTTCATATACTTTTTTATGACTCTGACCAACTCATCCAAAACATTATTATGTCTCCATGTATATCTTCCATTGGCCAGAGCTGTCTTACAGGAACTAAGGACATGTTCTAATGTCTGAGGTTTTTCTTTGCACAAATATATAGGTACAAATATATATATATATATATATATATATATTTATATATATACAGGTACATATATATATATATATATATATATATATATATATATATATATATATATATATATATATATATATATATATATATATATATATATATATATATATATATATATATATATATATATATATATATATATATATATATATATATATATATATATATATATATATATATATAGGTACAAAGAATTTGTCTCCTTAACAATGCAGATTCATGCCGCCTTCAAAGTTTCATGAGGATACCATTATGTGGTTCTCACTCATCAGAGCTGTTAATTATCCTGAGTAAACACTATATATGTATCCAATATGTCCTGCGAGTGTCAAAATTTTCAATACCTCTTTCATCATTATACACCCTAGAAATTCCAACTATCTTGTTCCTCTGTTTCTCTTTTATCTGGTACTGGGCAGGACGGTAAACTGCATCCGGCAGCAAGTCCTCTGATTTAGAGGTTGTGAGGAGGTTAGAACCACCTCTTAATTGCTGTTGTTCCCAGATCCACCCGGACCTGAAGTGGTAGCACCTGTTAGGGTCCCAGCTATGGGCAAATAGTTAACCCCCAAACTAGAGTCAAAACACTATGAAAGTATAAAAATACACTTTTATGGCAGATGTGCGCTGTGGTACAATGGATATTGGCTTGGAACGAGAAATCAGGGAGCCGAGTTCAAATTCCAGTTGAATCCATTGTATTCACTTACGCCCAAATACCCTTGGGAAAGGTATTAATCCGTCTCTTCCTTCCAGTTATGGGTTAAATAGCAGGACAGATTGGGTTCTATAGCCTTGGTCGGCAACCAGTCTACCGCAGAAAGCAATGGCAACCTACTGCGGGATAATCTTCTGCCCAGTCAGTCATGTCTCGAAAGAAAGACACGATCGCCCAAGAGTGTATCACGTATGACACTTAACTGATACATAAAAACAGACTTTTATAGAAAAATATACATTTTTGAAGGAAAAATATTACCAACAATACATTTTTAAAGAAAATATTAATATCATAACACATTTTTGAAGTAAAAAAATTATTCTCAGCAAAACATTTTTAATACAAAACTAGAAGACATTTTCAGTTTTCAAAAATAAAAAAGAATAAAACCCAAAACTTTTCATTCAAATCTGACTAAATCAACCTTATTACTATCATCATCATCATCATCATCATCATCTTAACCTTTTACACCCAATGGTGTGTAGAGCAGTAACTTTTTGTTACTGTTTCCATAACAAAGTGTTTTTTATGAGGCAAAGTTGTTAGCCCTGTGCCCAACCCCACAAACCTGGAGGACCAGTGGACCATTCTTGGACCTTATGTTTACAGTACCTGGTATTCTCAAATGGTCACCCATCTAAGTATTGACCAGGCTCAATGTTGCTTAACTTCGGTGATCAGACAAGAACCGGTGTATTCAACACGATATAACCGTAGACCTTATTACTATAACTGAACATTAAAAAAAATGCCTTAGAATCCTACGTTTTTGGCATTAAATAACCCACAGAGGCTGATATGCTGTTAAACAAAACTCAAACTCAAACTCAAACTCTCTTTTATCCAATGTCTTGTGAGTGTCCAATTTTCTAAGCCCTCTTTTCTCATTATGTGCTGTAAAAGTTTCAAGTATCTCTTTCCTTTGTCCCACTTGTTTCCAATATGTGCTGTGAGTGTCAAATTTCCAAGCCCTCTTTCCCCATTATGTGCCCTGGAAATTCCAACTGTCTCTTTCCTCAGTCTTTCCTATATCCAATATGCCCTGTGAGTGTCAAATTTTCCAAGCCCTCTTTCCTTATTATGTGCCTTCGAAATTCCAACTATCTCGTTTCTGTGTGCGTCTTTTATTTTGACGCCCTGTGAGTGTCAAATTTTCTAATCCTTCTTTCCTCATTATGTATCCAAGAAATTTCAACTGTCTCTTTCCTCTGTACCTGTTGTATCTAATATGTTCTGTGAGTGTCAAATTTTCTAAACCTTCTTTAATCATTATGTGCCCTAGATATTTCAACTATCTCCTTCTTGTGTTTATCTTTTACTAGCAGTATAGCCTGGCGTCGCTCGGGTGTAATGAAAGCTTAAAAACTAATCCATGGTCCTGGAGCTCAGACTCTTTGGAGGTTGGTACGAAAGACTAAAAAGCAATAGTTGTCTCCAGTTAAAGCGGAATGAGAAATCGGAGAGCCGAGTTCGAATTCCAGTTGAATTCCTTGCATTCGCTTATGCACAAATACCCTTGGGAAAGATATTAATCCGTCTCTTCCCTCCAGTTATGGGTTAAATAACAGGACAAATTAGATTCTATAGCCTTGGTCGGCAACCAGTCTACCGCAGAAAGCAATGGCAACCTACTGTGGGATAATCTTCTGCCCAGTCAGTCATGTCTCTTTCGAGACATGATCGCCCAAGCATGTATCACTTATGGCACTTAACTGACTGAATGAAGATAATAGTTGGAAATATAAGTAAAGCTTCTGCTGGGCAAAAAGTGGGGGATCAATTTATTACTTAAAAACAATAGAAAACTGATCCCCCACTAATTACTACTTATTAATACAATCTGTCTCTTCTACCTTCAGCTATACTTTAAAGAACATGATAGAAAATCTTCTGCCCAGTCAGTCATGTCTCTTTCGAGACATGATCGCCCAAGCGTGTATCACGTATGGCACTTAACTGACTGACTGACTTAATACTTCATTTGCTTCTTTTCCCGTATCTTAATAATTTACTTAGATTTTGGAAGGAACTTTTTGCTATCTGAATGTGCCTTTTGATTTCAATGTCACACTTTCAGTTTTCTGCTAAAAGATTTGTTGTACTTGCTTGATTTTGGCATCGTGTAATGAATTAAATGTCTTAAAATTTTATAGAAATGAATTATTTTTCTTTTCTATTTTACTAGTTTTAGGCTAGTAGCTTAATTTTTACGATAAACAAAAATTTAAATAGTTTTAAATGCATTACTAAGATTTTAAGCCTAAATTTTTTCATTGCCTCCCTTTATCAAATAGACATAGCTTTTATTTCCTTAATATATAGGCAAGTATATTTTGCTAAGACACACACAATCTGCAAACATTAAGGATTGCCTTTATTTTTTCCTTTTAAATAATGAGTACATGAAATGAGGGAAATTTTATTCTCTGGTCATAATTCCTATTTGGAGTTTATTGTAAGAATTGTCTAGTAAGAATTTGCCTGAAATTAATCAAGTTACCAAGGGAGATAACTGTGTCTACTCTGTTTTTAATCATGTGTTTGAGAGCTTCATTCTTCTTCTTCTATGTGCCCTGTCCCTTCAGGACGTAGGCGATCATGGTTCTCCACGTCTTCCTATCCCTTTGGCTCTTAGTATGTTTGCTCCTGTTACTCCTGGCAACCCCCATTCCGTCATCCACCTGATCAGGCCCTGCAAATATGTTATCCGCTGTCTTCCTCTGTCTCTCTTTCCTTCTATCTGGCCAGTCAGTATCAGGTTCTCCAAGTTCACCTTCCTCATTGCATGTCCCAGGAACTTCAGTTGTCTCTTCCTGATGCTCAGTATTAATTTCCTTTTTGTTGCCATTTTTTCCAACACCTTATCATTGCTTGCATGCTCAGTCCATGATATCTGTATTATTTCTTCAGATGCCCACGGATTAAACACAACACAATGACAACTATGCTTCTACATGACAGCGTCTTTATTATCAACTAACTAAAAAAGTAGCGCCAAGGGCCTTAACTCTAAACGGTGAAAGCCCTTGTTTAGTTCCTCATGCAACATCTTCCCTTTTCTCAAAGACAAACAAAAAAAAAAGTCTGATAAGAATTAAAATAAAATATATAAAGTAAAGTGACCTAGGCATTCATTGGGCTGACTACCCTCTTGCCTAACAGGGATTATTCTGCCCTTTTCACTTTATTTTGTGAAGTCCTTGAATCTCACAGGATCTCTTACTACTCTTCCGGGCCGTGTTGTCCGCACTCTTTTCGAGCTTGGTTTTGTTCTTTCTGGACTTGGTATTGTTGGGGTTGGTGCTGGGTTTAGTCTTTCTCTTATTTCACCTTCATTTTGAGGTCAATCTGTATCACCTGTTTTTTCTGTACCCCGGCCTTCATTCCTGGGTAACTCGCTCTGCACTTCATATGGCTGGTGAATCAATGATGTAGGTGGGGGTGCTTCTGCAGTTGTTTTCAAGTCCACCCTATTTCGTCGATATAATTCCCCATCCAATTCTACATGGTATGACCATTCATCCAGTCTCCGCCATACGATTGCCTTCTTCCACTCTTTCTGACCCTTTATGTGTGGTTTCATCCGTACAACATCTCCAGGCTGTAATGGTTGAAGTGGTTTTACTTTGTGGTTAAAAGACTGTTCTTGTCTCTGGCTATCTCGCTTAACAAACTTTTTTAGATTTTTGGGCAATTCTGGCTTGAGTAACTCCTCTCTAGTTGGGAGAAGTGTTTTTGTTCTTCTTGACATCAGCTTCTGAGCTGGTGATAAGAGACCTTTAGCTGGCGTATTCCTGTCATCCAACATTGCTAGGTATGGATCAGCCTTATCTTCCATCGCTTTCCGGAAAAGGTTCTTTGCCATCTTTACCGCAGATTCCACTTTGTCATTTGCCTTGCTATTGTATGGACTGACAGGTGTATGCGTAAAAAACCACTTTTTTGAAAACGTAGAGAATTCCTGGCTGCTAAACTGCGGCCCATTATCAGTTACCACCTGATCTGATATTCCTTGTTGTGCAAAATGGTGTTTTAGTTTGGTTATTACTGTCTTTGCTTCTGTATTCTGCAGATGATCAATTTCCCAGAAGTTGCTCATATAATCAGCAGTGCAGAGATAGTCTCGATCTCCAAACCTAAAGAGATCTACTCCCACTTTTGCCCAGGGTCTGTCCGGAACTTCATGGACCATTAATGGTTCTGCTGGATTAGCTACTTCGTATTTTCTGCATGTGAGGCATTTTGACACATAGTCCCTGATATCACTGTTCATGTTTGGCCAGTATAAACATTCTCTTGCCCTCCTGCAATATCCTTCTATTCCTAGGTGTGTGGAATGCAGCTTTTCTTTCAACACAGCCTGTTGGGTCATTGGAACCACTACCCGGTTACCTCTGAAAATGAGCCCATCTTGTACTGTCAGTTCATTTCGCATACTAAAGTATGGTCTCACCTCTGGGTCAAGATGTATTTTTTCTTCTGGCCATCCTTCCACAATTACTTGCTGCAACTGCTGCATGCTTCTGTCTTCCTTCATGGCTGAGCGCAGTTCACCCAGCCTTCTCTCTGTTACAGGAATATATTCAGTTTCTTTGGCATCAACTTCCTCGTCCATATATTCGCTGTTCACACTATGGATGTATGCTCTTGATAGTGTGTCTGCAAGGAACATCTTACCTGAATGGTACAGAATGGTTGCATCATAAGCCTGTAGTCTCATCAGCATGTTTTGCAGACATTTTGGGCATTTCCCCAATTCTTTTTTCATGATAGCTTCCAATGGCCTATGATCGGTCAGTACTGTTATCTGTCGACCAAAAGTATATTGATGAAACCTTTCAGTAGCATAGACTACTGCTAGCAGTTCTTTTTCAATTTGTGCATACCGAGTTTCTGTGTCGGTCAGCGCACGGCTGATATAGGCTAGGGGTTGACCTTCTTGCAGTAGTGCAGCCCCCATGCCCTTCTCACTTGCATCACATTGAATGACCAAAGATTTGTTGGGGTCATAATACCTCAATACCAGTGCCTCACTTACTAACTTTTTAATTTTGCCAAAAGCCTCTTTGTGAATTTGGGACCACATCCATGGCACATCTGCCTTCACTAAATTCCGAATTGGGGCCATCACGTCAGATATGTGTGGCACAAATTTTGCCAGGTAATTCACAAATCCCACCAATCGTTGCACTCCTTTAACATCTGTTGGGCATGGCATCTCTTTTATGGCTTTTACCTTCCCAGGATCAGGAAGTAAACCATCACTGGTTATCAGGTGACCCAAGAAAGATATAGATGTTTGGCGTAGGTTTAATTTTCAGCATTTAGTCGCATCCCATGATCACAACATCTCTGTAACAGTTTCCTGAGTTTTATGTCATGATCAACGGTTGCTTCTTCCATTGTTTTACCCTTCCCGATCATCAGGAGATCATCCACCTTATTAATCACCCCCTCTAAATCAGATACATTGTTATGGAGGGCCTTTTGAAATATTTCCAGAGCTGGAGCAATCCCAAATGGTAAAACTTTCCACTGAAACCGACCAAATGGAGTAGTAAATGTCGTCAAGCGACTACTAGCTTCATCCAATCGTACATGCCAAAATCCATCTCTTAGATCCAGAGTGGAAAATATCTTGCTGTCAGCCAGTTCTGGCAGTAAATCGTCCAGTGTAGGAAGCTGGAAATGTTCCCTTTTCAGAGCTTTATTCAGTGGTCTTGGGTCTATGCAAATCCTTAGCTTTCCATTTTTCTTCACCACTAGTGCCAATGCACTTACCCAGGGTGTCGGCTCACTTACTGGTTCAATAACCTTCTTTCTAACCAGTTTTTCCAACTCAACTTTTAATTGGTCTTTAAGTGACACTGGTACTCTTCGTGCTGCTGCTACATTTGGTGTTACTCCTGGATCCACCTCCAGATGTACCTTTCCCGGTAGTTTACCCAGTTCCTTCTTAAATACATATGCGAACTCGTTTATGATGCTGTCCGAGTTCTGGCTGTTGCATTCATCTCCTTGGGAAACTTTGGCAACCATTTTGAACTGGTCGTTGTTGATTGTGATGAGTGCCATTTTTTGAATCGCATTTGCCCCAAGTAAGGGATGGAAATCCTCTTTCACTATGACAAACTTGACCACATATTTTCCTCCAGTTTTGGGGTTTATCATTCTAACTCGACACTCTCCCAATGGCTTCACTTCTGCTCCATTCCACATGACCAGAGTCTTATTTGAATGCTCTAGTGTTTTCCCCTTCACATGCTTCTCGTTCAGTATGTTTACTGACACTCCACTGTCGAGTTGAAAAATAATTGGCTTTCCTTTCACCATCATTTCCGCTTTTATCACTCCCTCCTGACTCACAGAATTCACCCTTTCTTTAATTGTCATGCTGTCTACCTGTCCATAGTCTGAACAACTACTACTGTCGTTTTCATGGTCATATTGTTGTGTTTTGACAGTCTGAATCTTCTTTTTCCGTGTTAATCGGCATTTCACAGCAAAGTGATTTTTCCTGTTACAGTTATAGCATGTCTTGCCAAATGCCGGACATAACTCTTTACTCGGTCCATGTTGTAGTGCGCATCCCCTGCACTCTCTCTCTGTTTTTGCCAATGTCTTTTTCTTGGGTTTGAGATCCACTCTGCTCACCCCCTCGGGCCTTAGGATTCTAGATTGTAGAGTAGCATTTTCAGACAGCTTACAAATGTCAATGCATCGTTGCAAATCTAACTGTCTTATTTTTAATAAGTCGGCTTGTGTCTGGGGGTTATTTATTCCCAGCACTACTTGGTCTCTGAGTACTGAGGAAACGCAACTGTCACAAAAATTGCACGTTTTTACCAACGTCTGAAGCTCCGTAATAAATGATTCCACGGTCTCTGATTCTCCTTGCTTCCTTGTGTGAAAAACGTACCGCTCGTAGGTTTCATTTGTTTCCCCTATAGAATATTTATCAAATGCCTTTGGTGGCCATTCTTTCATCTTCGGGCGTTGAAAACTGAAAACCGTAATACACTTTTAATGCTTCGTCTCCCAACGTGTGAAGTAAAAGTGCCGTTTGATATTGTACTGACTGCCTCGTCAAATACGTAATAATTGCATAGTTATGCCATTTCAGTTTAAATAACTTCCAGTTTGCTGACAAATTATCCTCCATACATAGGGGTGGTGGTGGTCTTATGCCAGCTACTGGTCTGTTTACTTCATCCATGCCCACTTCCGACATTTTTTTTTTCTACGTGAGGTACGTACGAATTTAAACAAGCAATTAAACGTTACTTATCTGTTCTGTTTTCCTTCTTTAGCTGCTACCTTTCCACTGTTTTGTTTTTTCCTCTTTTTAATGGACATCCTTTAATCCCACCGCTGCCACCATGTGTCATTTCTTCGGATGCCCATGGATTAAACACAACACAACGACAACTATGCTTCTACATGACAGCATCTTTATTATCAACTAACTAAAAAAGTAGCACCAAACGCCTTAACTATAAACGGTGAAAGCCACTTGTTTAATTCCTCATGCAACAATATCCGCAGCATCCTTCTGTAGAAGAGATCTTCATTACTAAGATTATTTCACATGACCTTTACGCCTTGTCAACACCTCAAAATAATGAATTATTCCATTTTGATCGCTTTGGAAGACAAAAGACATATCAATGACCTTACTTGGTTTCAGCAAAAAAATGAAAAGAAGAATGGAAGTTAGTGAAGTGTTTTACTTAACTTTAAAGTTTCAATTTTAAATCTTTTCATTTCTACCGACTGCTTAAAATAACGCCCCATATTCAACAGTTGTTGTTGCAGTGTTTTGTTAAAGTTGTTAAGCTCAAATACGATAGTGGAATTTCTACAAATATTTTATTGACGCAGAATTCGCCATGAGCTTATTCAATCATTATAGAGAGTATTATTATGACATCAAAATTTGAAAACAGGAAAATCATGAAATTTTCATGGGTCTTTCTAGCTGCTATTACCACGTGTGTGTGTGTGTGTGTATGCTATCATCTTGTCAGAGAGTAATTTTAAGTGCGTAATTACCAGTGAGAAAATCAGTCAGTTAAGGTCCATACGTGATACACAATTTGGGCGATCATGTCTCAAAAGAGAGATGACTATCTAGCAGAAGATTATCCCGCAGTAGGTTCCCATTGCTTTCTGCAGTAGACTGGTTCCCAGCCAAGTCTATAGAACCCAATCTGTCCTGCTAACCCTAACCCTGGAGAGAAACGATGGAATACCTTTCCCACGGGGGTATTTTTGTGCGTAAGTGAATGCAAAGAATTCAACCGGAACTCGAACTAGGCAGCCCGATTTCTCGTTCCGAGTCGATATCCACTGCACCACAACGGAAGAAAGGCGGGAAGGTAGACATTTGAAATGGTTAACTTTGTTTTTTTAGTGAAATGGAAAACTTGTCAATTTTATTTTTAAATGATAAATCTCTTCATTTCTACCCACTTAAAATAACGACCAACAGTCATAATTTATGAGTGTTGCTGCAGTATTTTGTTAATTTAAAAATTAGGATTCTTCAGAAATTTTAACCGCGAAATTGTCACCGGTAAAAATATGTTAAACATGGAATATATTATTCAGAATAAGATGTTTTATTTTTAAAAAATGTTGCAAGGGCAATTACTCTTGTGTTCTGTTTTCCAGAGTTATTCACCTGTACTATAACGTTGTATGAAAAACTGAGCCCCCCCAACACCGATAAAATTGTTGAAATATTGAATTTTTTTTTAATTTTGGGGGTCATTCGGAAAGTTTACGAGTATTCAATAAGACTGCCCTGAAAAAAGTAAAAAAGAAACGAAAAACAACAAATTTAAAGGTGGTGGTAATTTCGTTCAGTTCCGGCCAATTTTCTTTTTTTTTTATTAATAAATTTTTTTTAATGGTTCACGCCACTGGTTGCACTTGTTTCGTATTTTAAATTTGTTCATTCTATTTCTTGTGTTTGGTAAACAAATCTGTTTCTTCTATAATGTTCTAATCATTATAAAAATAAACATCATTCAAAATATTAACTAAATCCATCATTGTCTATCAGTGAAAAATGATTTATTGTTACTTCAGACATTATTTTTTATTTTTAAACTTTAAGTGGATACCCAGAGTTGAATAGAGACTTTTTTTTTGTGTTAACGATAAAAGACACCGAGCAGCAGACATTACATAGCAATGTTTTATGTCAACACAAGATAAAATCATCTTTGATGGAAGATGTTTTCTCATATATTAACGTCCCTCTGTGAAGATGGCTTATGTGAGCCAAAAAGCTTAGAACCAGTATAAATAATATAGAAAAGCTTAGAACCAGTATATCCAAATGTTGGACAATTTTTGTTTGTCTTTATTTTCACCTGAAATATACATTCAGTGAAACAGATCTGTCTGTAGATGACTATATATATTTTTGTTTTTATATAAATATATATAGTCATCCGCAGACAGATCTGTTTCGCTGTATCACAGCTCATCAGTACGGTTAGAGACAGCCGATCGCTTTTTACCCAGGATTGAAACATGACCGAATTGGCATCAGTCAGCGATTCTACCTCTGAGTTAAAGGCTCTCGGTAGAAGGAGGCAGACTTTTTAGCATGTATATTATCATTATACATGCCCAATAGCTGAGAGTGTTTTAATTCATTGCTGAATGAATGATGCGTAGATGCTAGAGTAGCTACTGTTTTTCAAAGTCTACTATTGTTACAGAGTGCTCAATCGTTCATTCATCAATGAATTAGAACACTCTCAGCTAGGACGTGTGTATAATGATAATGTACAAACTAAAAAAAAGCCTGCTTCCTACCCATAGCTCAGAGGTAGAATTGCCGACTGACGCCAATTTGGTCGGGTTTCAATCCTGGGTAAAAAGCAATCAGATGTTTAACTGTACTGATGAGCTGTGATACAGTGAAACAGATCTGCAGATGACTATATATATATATATATATATATATATATTGTTCATTCAGCAATGAATTAGAACACACTCAGCTTGGGTGTGTGTATAATGATAAAAAGTCTGCCTCCTTCTACATGACTGACTGGGCAGAAGATTTTCCCGCAGTAAGTTGCCATTACTTTCTGTGGTAGACTGGTTGCCAACCGAGGCTATAGAACCCAATCTGTCATTTAACATAGCTGGAGGGAGAAGAGACAGATTAATACCTTTCCCAAGAATATTTGTGCGAAAGTGAATGCAATGAATTCAACTGGAATTCAAATTTGGCTCTTTGATTTCTTGTTCTGAGCTGATATCCACTGTACCACAACACTGCACTTGAATTCATAAACAGAGAATTCATCAGAATTACCATGAAATAACATTTCAGATTTTTCTTTGAAATTTATCAAGAATCTCTAAATACATAGCACCAGACTAGATGTGGCAGCAATATTTGTTACGAGGATGCATTTATATATAAAAATAATATTAATAATGTATAAAAAGTTATAGTAATGGATTCTATTAAGTCCTACTTGTTAGTACAAAAAAGTTTTAATTGAGGAAGTAGTCGTAAAAATAAGGAAATTAGAAATAGAACGTTTGGAAGATGCCAGAATGTTCCAGTAAAATCAAGAGAGTTCTAAAAGTTCTAGAAATATGCAAATTAGGTGTTAGTCCCTATAAAAATAGGTTTTGGGTTTTGGGTTTTGGGTAGTGAGTAGTCAGTTGTTACCAGGATTTGTTGGTTTCAACTCCGGTTATGATTCAAGGATTTATATCCAGCCGAAAGAATCTATAAGAAGTTGCCGACCAACTAAAACCTGAAAGAGAACCTCATGGAACTATATCGGTAAATACATATTTTTGACTCTTTCATTGACCAAACTAATAATGATTCTTTCTATCCTCATTTAAGGATTTCCAAAAAGTATAGCATTTAACTTCTTCGCCAACTTAACTGGGTAAAGATACTTCACACCTTACCTCCCACTTCTTACCTCATAATATTTGGCAGTAGTAAACTCTGTGTTTCTTGTTTCGAATGCAACAAAAATTCTATATTTTTAAATACTTTATTTGGTGTGTTTTGTAAATTAAATATTTCTCTGTGATATATCACTGAGTTTTGGTCAATCATTTTTTTTTGTTACAAAATTCAATGAATGGACAAATGGTTGACTTATTTTCTTCATGAAAATTATAGAATTTCATTTCACCTTCTCTTGGAAAACATACTAAAATAAAACTTATAAAAGAAATTCTTTCAAAAAAAAAATTGGGACATTTTTGAAAATATTAGAATCTATAGATATGTGAAACAAAAAAAAAATCCCAGAATGAAATGATACTTCAGTGGTCGTTAGTTACCACTTTTGATTCCAGTCAAAAGTTATTTCAGGAAGAATACATCGCAAAAAGATGATGTATATTTGCCATTGGATGCATAGTTGTACGTCCAGATGTCTTAACTGGAGAAGCACAAAAGTAGACACACCCTGATCTCAAAAAAGACAGAAAAGCAATAAAAAGAAAAGTAAAAAAAAGTGAGAAAGGAAAATAGAAAACCAGAATGCAGAAATAGATAAAAAGAGTGGAAGAGAGAGAGAGAGAGAGAGAGAGAGAGAGAGAGAGAGAGAGAGATTCTGATACACAGACACAAACATAGATATAAACCAGTGTTTATATATATATATATAGAGAGAGAGAGAGAGTACTGTTCAAAAGTATTAAGACAAACCTATTTTATCTTTTATGAGGCATCAAAATAAAGTTTAAAATCACCCCTGTCCTAACACTTTTGCACACTACCAGTAGTGTGCAAAAGTATTAGGACAAGAATTTATTTATCAACAAGACAGTCAGTCAGTTAAGCACCATACGTGAAACATGCTTGGGCAATCATGTCTCGAAAGAGACATAACTGACTGGGCAGAAGATTATCCCGCAGTAGGTTGTTATTGCTTTCTGCGGTAGACTGGTTGCTGACCAAGGCTATAGAACCCAATCTGTCCATAACTGGAAGGAATAGGTGGATTAATACCTTTCCCAAGGGTATTTGTGCGTAAGTGAATACAATGGATTGAACTGGAATTCGAACTCAGCTGCCTGGTTTCTCGTTCCGAGCCGATATCCACTGTACCACAACACACATCAACAAGACAATGACCCTAAACATACTTCAAACCATTGTAAGAATTATTTAACTAAAAAGGAAGAGGAAGGAAGGCTTTAGAATTTGAATTGGCTCCTACAGAGCCCTGATCTCAACCCTATTGAACATCTATGGGATATTTTGGATAAAAAAATTGATAAATCTAATGTTACTTTACAAGACACACTTTAGGAACAAATACAAGCTGCTTGGCAGGAGATACCATTAGATACATTGAAGAAGCTTGTGATGTCAATGCCTGACAGAATGAAGACTGTGATTAAAGCAAAAGGCGATTATACTAAATATTAACTTTATTCTTTAACAAATACTTCAATTAAATTGTTTATTTTCTGTCAATATGCCTCATAAAAGATAAAATATTTCTTGTCCTAATACTTTTGCACAGAACTATATATATATATATATATATATATATATATATATATATAAATAAGGTGCGATTGGTAAATTGTCGCAATTATTTTATTTCAAACCAAAAGGCTATTATACTAAATATTAACTTTATTTTGTAACAAGTATTTATTTCTTGTTAAAGCATTTGTTGAGTAAATCAGATAAAATTACTTTAATTAAATTGTTTATTTTCTGTCAATATGCCTCATAAAAGATAAAATAGTTCTTGTCCTAATAATTTTACATAGTACTGTATATATATATATATATATATATACTAGGTGTGATTGGTAAATTGTCGCAATTATTTTATTATTTCAAAGCAAAAGGCTATTATACTAAATATTAAATTTATTTTCTAACAAGTATTTTTTTCTTGTTAAAGCATTTGTTGAGTAAATCAAATAAAATTACTTTAATTAAATTGTTTATTTTCTGTCAATATGCCTCATAAAAGATAAAATAGTTCTTGTCCTAATAATTTTACATAGTACTGTATATATATATATATATATATATATATATATATATATACTAGGTGTGATTGGTAAATTGTCGCAATTATTTTATTATTTCAAAGCAAAAGGCTATTATACTAAATATTAAATTTATTTTCTAACAAGTATTTTTTTCTTGTTAAAGCATTTGTTGAGTAAATCAAATAAAATTACTTGAATTAAATTGTTTATTTTCTGTCTATATGCCTCATAAAAGATAAAATAGTTCTTGTCCTAATACTTTTGCACAGTACTGTATATATAAGTAAACTTTTTCCATTTTGTTCTAAAATATACTCAATACCCTCTTTTGATATATAAAAATCTATATCGTTGTTTCATATCTTACTGTCAACATGAAAAAAAAATTTTTTTATTTTTTGTAGAAATGCTGAAGCCACAAGCATTTCTCATGCATGAGAGATACTTAAGAAGAAGAACAACTAAATTTTTGGGACTTACAAACCTAATGTCCAGAAAACCATTTTTGCCAGAGTTCATATTGCAATTTTTTGATGTTAATGGTTTTTCTCTAGTATTTCTGATGTTAATGGTTTTCTTGTTAGAAAGAAAGAAAAAAAAAATGAAAGAACGAAAGATAAAACAAAGAAATGAAAGGAGAAAGAAAGAAAAAAAGAAAAATTGTTAGAAAGAAAGAAAGAAAGAAAGAAAGAAAGAAAGAAAGAACTGGAATGAGAAAGAAAGGAAGAAAAAAGAAAAATTGTTAGAAAGAAAGAAAGAAAGAAAGAAAGAAAGAAAGAAAGAAAGAAAGAACAAAAAATGGAAGGAGAAAGAAAGGCAGAAAAAGGAAAATATGTTAGAAAGAATGAAATGAAAAAAACAAATTAAAAAAGAACTGGAATGAGAAAGAAAAAGAAAGGAAGAAAAAAGAAAAATGTTAGAAAGAAAGAATGAAATGAAAAACAATACAAAAAAAGAAATGAAAACAAAAAGAAAAGAATAAAAAGAAAAAGAACAAAAGATAAAAAGAAGAAATGAAAGGAAAGAAAGGAAAAAAAGAAAAAATGTTAGAAAGAAAGAGTTGAAAAAACAAAAGAATAAAAAAAAGAAATGGAAGGAGAAAGAAAAGAAGAAAAAAGAAAAAATGTTAGAAAGAAAGAAAGAAAGAAAGAAAGAACAAAAGAAAAAAAGAAATGGAAGGAGAAAGAAAAGAAGAAAAAAGAAACAAATGTTAGAAAGAAAGAAAGAAAGAAAGAAAGATAGAAAGAAAGAAAGAAAGAAAGAACAAAAGAAATGGAAGGAGAAAGAAAAGAAGAAAAAAGAAAAAATGTCAGAAAGAAAGAAAGAAAGAAAGAAATGAAAGAACAAAAGAAAAAAGAAATGGAAGGAGAAAGAATAGAAGAATAAAGAAAAAATGTTAGAAAGAAAGAAAGAAAGAAAAAAGAAATGGAAGGAGAAAGAAAAGAAGAAAAAAGAAACAAATGTTAGAAAGAAAGAAAGAAAGAAAGAAAGATAGAAAGAAAGAAAGAAAGAACAAAAGAAATGGAAGGAGAAAGAAAAGAAGAAAAAAGAAAGAAAGAAAGAAAGAAAGATAGAAAGAAAGAAAGAACAAAAGAAAAAAAGAAATGGAAGGAGGAAGAAAAGAAGAAAAAAGAAAAAAATGTCAGAAAGAAAGAAAGAAAGAAAGAAAGATAGAAAGAAAGAAAGAAATGAAAGAACAAAAGAAAAAAAAGAAATGGAAGCAGAATGAAAGGAAGAAAATGTTAGAAAAGGAACATAAATGTTGCAAGAAATAAGCCAGGAATAAAGAAACAAAGAAATAAAAGAAAAAAGAAAGAAAAGAAAAAAGAAAGAAGAATGAATAAAAGGAAAAGAAAAAAAGAAATGAAAGAAAGAAAGAAAGGAAGAAAATGTTAAAAAGCAAGAGAGAAGTTATGAGAAAGAAAGAATAAAAGTGAATTCTCTTGGGGAAAGAATTTATTCTTTGCCAAATTCTTTCCTGCAAGAATCCAATCTTCTCAAAAGACCAAAATAAACATGTGGGTTGCCTGAAAAGTAAAACAGACTTTCCAGAAACACACTTCATAATGAACTGCGTCTTTTATCAGGAATGGTCTCACAGTCAGGTACTGGTATACAAAGCTATTTTGGCAGAGCATCAATATTGTAATAACACTGGTCCACACTGTGTGGCATAAACTTAGTAAATACATAACATATCACACTGTGAAGTAATTGTTAATCATAATCTTACAGATGATGATTATTGTAGTGAGTTCAGTCCAAACTGGGAACACAACGTTTATAGCCTTGTGCTATCTTCTTCTTCTTCTTCTTCTTCTTCTTCTATGTGCCCTGTCCTTTCAGAACGTAGGCGATCATGGTTCTCCATGTCTCCCTATCCCTTGTGGCTCCTAGTATGTTTGTTCCCGTTACTCCTGTCAACCCCGTTCCGTCATCCACCTGATCAGGCCCTGCAAATATGTTATCCGCTACCTTCCTCTGTCTCTCTTTCCTTCTATCTGGCCAGTCAGTATCAGGTTCTCCAGGCTCTCCTTCCTCATTGCGTGTCCCAGGAACTTCAGTTGTCTCTTCCTGATGCTCAGTATCAATTTCTTCTTTGCTGCCATTCTTTCCAACACCTCATCGTTGCTTGTATGCTCAGTCCACGATATCCGCAGCATCCTTCTGTAGAACCACATTTCCGCTGCTTCCAGTTTTGGCCTCATTTTCGATGATATTGTTCAGCATTCGCTGCTGTATTGAAGCAGTCCAGCACTCTTTTCTTTGTTTCCAGTGAGATTTTCCTGTGTGTTAGTATTTTGCTCAGCTTCTGGAATGCGTCCTTTGCCATGCCAATTCACCTTCGGATCTCCGTGTCGCATTTTCCATCTTCAGTTAGGACACTTCCTAGGTATTTAAATTTTTGTACTTGCTTGATTCTGGTATCTCCCACATTTATTTGGCATTTTGGGTTGTACCTTTTGCTGATGACCATACACTCTGTTTTCTTAAAGTTTATTTGTAGTCCTTTTTTGTCGCTCTCCACCACTACCTTCTGTAGGAGGTCTTGTAGTTTACTTTCCGTGTCCGCGATCAGCACTGTATCGTCTGCGTACCTTATGTTGTTCAAGTTGTGTCCTCCAACAATAAATCCTGGCATGTCATCTAGGGTCCTCAAGATATTCTCGCTGTACAGGTTGAACAAATCTGGTGAAAAGACACATCCTTGTCTTACGCCTCTTTCTATCTTTGTAAATCTACTGAGATCGTTGCCTGTCCGTATGCAGGCTGTTTGCTGCCAGTAGAGATTCTTGATTACTCTTATGTCTTTGCCGAAAATGTCGAGGCTGCGGAGCATCTCCATCAGTTCTTTGTGTCGTATCTTGTCGAATGCCTTCGCGTTACAAAAATCTAAAAAATTGAAGAATTGTTCAGTATTGGCACTGAGATAGTTATATAACTGAAGACGTTAGAAAAATCATACAGGTGTCTTTAAACCAAAGTGCAAAAAGAATGATGCTTGACAATGCTTTATCTAATCAGAAGTTTAGGTAATATTACTAATACTACTAGTGGACTAAAGCAATTGAAATGAAGATGAAAGAAATCCTAGTCCAAAATGTAGAATACTTAACAATGATTCTTCTAATCCGAATTGCAGATAATATTATTACTACTACTAATACTACTAAGTGGAAATAAAGCAATTGAAATGAAGATGAAAGAAATCCTACTCAAAATGAAGAATGCTTGATTATGATTTTGCTAAACCAAATTCCAGATACTACTACTACTTCTACTACTACTACTACTACTAGTGGAAATAAAGCAATTGAAATGAAGATGAAAGAAATCTTAGTCCAAAATAGAAAATGCTTGACAATGCTTCCTCTAACCAAAATTCCATCTGATATTGAAATTGACCGGGGACAAAGGTTGGCTTAATAATTTTAATGCTTCCAAAAACTAAACTGCTCTCTATTAATCATCTGAGTGACTCTTCTCTGCTGTCCATCAGCACGGCTGATGCTGACCTTCTGGTCAGTAACTTATTGCCTCTTCTTGGGCTAATGTTCTTAGCTGACTTAGAGTGTAAAGACTATATTGAATCCATTACTGGATCTGCTTCTAAGAAAGCTGGTCCCCTGTCATGCTAGATTATCTTCTATGTGCAATGTTCCTTCTGGATGTAGGCGATCATGGCCCTCCACATCTACCTATTCATTGTAGCTCTTAAAACCCTTTCTCTTGTTATCCCTCCCAAACCCTGCTTTGCCATCCATTTGCTCCAGCTCATAAATCTAGAATATATATGCATAGAAACTAGTATGGATACAAAGTGAGGGGTCAGTTTATATATTGATTATAATATAGGATTGATCCCCCACTTTATATTTTAGTGGAACATTAATAAATATGTTTTCTATGTTGGCGGGAGGGGGCTTATCTATATACCATGTTTCTTCAGGACATAGGTAATCATGGCCCTCCACATCTCCCTCTCCTTTGTAGCTCTTAAAGCCCTTTCACTTGTTACCCTTCCCAAACCCTGCTCTGCCATCTATTTGCTCAAGGCCATGAATCTAGAATATATATGTATAGAAACTAGCATGGCCACAAAGTCAGGGATCAGTTTATGTACTGATTATAATATAGAATTGATCCCTCACTTTATATTTTACTGGAATATTAATAAATGTTTTCTATGTCTAGGGAGGCTTCTTCTTCTATGTGTCATTTCCATCGGGACATAGGCAGTCATGGCCTTCCACATCTCCCTATCCCTTGTAGCTCTTAAAACCCTTTCTCTTGTTACTCCCTCCCAAACCCTGCTCTGCCATCCATTTGCTCAAGTCCATAA